>JACEVL010000547.1:472500-485000 GCA_020284085.1 Aporrectodea caliginosa | reverse complement strand
GTTTCTCACCCTTGCTTTTAGTCGGTCAATGTATCAGGCGCGGATTTAGAGGGGGCGGAGCCGGCGTACGCCCCCCTAAACCTGCAGCAAATGTTCTCAAACTAAACTGACCTAAAACTATTATAACTACAATTTGGGAATAGGATGTTTGAAGTAGCTGGACCGGCAGAATGGAGCTCTCTTACCTACTTACCTGAGTTGCTAGCAGACGTTGCCCACGTGACCAATCGGATCCATTGAAGCAGATTGGGACAGTAAGACGTGCACTGCTGCTTACGGACTTTTGAAGAGCATTACAGATCATGCATTTATCGTAAGCCTTCATATCGTTCGCCATTTCTTTGGCTACGTCAAAGGACTCAGCGCAAAGTTGCAAGGCTCAACTTTAGACGTGATCCAAGGATATGAAATGGTGACGAGTGTTAGAGCAGCACTAAACAATGCCCGACAGGATGACAGCGAATGGGAGCATGTTTTCCAGAAAGCTACTAAAATGGCAGAGACAGCTGGCGCTGGACCAATTACTGCACCAAGAATATGCTCAAAACAGATTCACCGAAGCAACACACCCGCTGCAACGCCAGATGAACATTTCAAACGAAGCATTTATCTTCCATTTCTGGACAGTCTACTTCAGCAGTTTAGCCTACGATTTGGAGATCTTGCGAAACAAGCAATTCGTGGTCTAAGTCTCATTCCATCTAATGTTTCAAACATCGACGCACTCACTGCTGATGGTATACTTTATTACTATCATGATGACCTGCCTTCGCCGGATTCGTTTCATCAAGAGTTAAAGCTTTGGCAGCAGATGTGGAGAAACGCTGACAGCACACCAAGCACCCTGTCGGACACCCTCGCTGACAGCCGCTCCTGTCGTATTATGTATCCAAATATTACCACAATAATTCACATTTTGCTGCTCACTTCTGTCACGGCTTGCAGTGTTGAACGAGCAAATTCTAGTCTGCGATTTGTGAAGTCGTGTTTCCGAAGTACAATGAATGAGGACAGATGTAATGCACTCATTTTATTGTTTGTCATCAAGTTAGACATTGATGACATTATCAATGCCTACGCCAGAAAGCATCCAAGGAGAATGACACTGCATAATCCACTGGCATGTGACACTTAATTATTTTCTTTTTGGATCAAGGGTTGCATGATCAAAACCGATAACTGATTTATAATCGTTTCACTGTTAACCTTCAGTGGAGAGTGGAGACCAGTTGTTTTATATGAGAAACTATATATTTTTAAAGTTCCATAACATTTTCTATAAAAAGGATCATTATAGTTTTGCATGATCTAATTTCATATATATATATATATATATATATATAATTGCTAATAGTTTCAACAATTACTTCGTCACAATAGCCTCCGAACTATCTAGTTCTCTCCCGGAGTCCACCGGTTCCTTTGAAGAATTTCTTCCACCCTCTAGATTGAATTCAATGGGTTTCCCACTGACCTCTCCTGAAGAGATCCTGAAAATTAGCACTTCTCTAAAAAAACACATACCAGAGGTTTAGACGATATTGACCCTTACTTAGCCACTCAAAATATCCACTTAATAGCTAATATATTAACGGCTATCGTTAACTGTTCTTTAACGAACGGAATAGTTCCTTCTAAACTTAAAATGGCTAAAGTGGTTCCAATTTTCAAAAAGGGTGATGCTGAAAATCCGGCTAACTATAGACCAATTTCAGTACTTCCTTATTTCGCAAAATACTTCGAGAAAATAGTTTACGATAGACTCAGTAATTATATTAACACCTATAACCTAATACACCAAACCCAACATGGCTTCCAACAGGGTCACTCCACCTATATGGCTTTATTAGACATGGAGGACAGAATTACTAAAGCAATTGATGCCAATGAATATGCCGTAGGTATCTTTATCGACCTTGCGAAGGCGTTCGATACGGTTGACCATACCATACTACTAAAAAAGCTTGAAAATTTGGGAATTAGGGGTTCTACCTTAAAATGGTTCTATAGCTATTTCCAGGATCGTACTCAAAAGGTATTATGCAATGATGTACTGTCAGAGGGTCGTAAAATACCATATGGAGTCCCCCAAGGCTCCAATCTCGGTCCTCTTCTGTTTCTCCTATTCATTAATGACCTTGCAAAGATTTCAAAAAACCTGTATTTTATCCTATTCGCCGATGATACTAACATCTTCTTCGCGCATCACTCTTGGGAAACCCTACAACAAATAGTTAATAATGAATTAAATTCTAGTAACTAAGTGGTTCTTAGCTAATCGTCTTACCCTCAACAATGACAAAACAAATATAATATTATTCAGGTCTCATCGAAAAACATCATCAAGGGATTTTGCCCTGGAAATGGCAGGAGCCCCATTATTACGAGTCGAGTCGACCAGATTCCTAGGAGTGACGGTCGATAGCCACCTGTCTTGGAGAGAACATATTAATTTCATTGCTAAAAAACTCGCCAAAAACATTGGTATTCTATATAGGATCTCCCACCTTCTCCCTGAAGCCGCCAGATTAAATTTATATCATTCTCTAATCCTCCCATATTTAACATACTGTAATATGATCTGGGCCTCCAACTATGACTCAAGAATTAGTAAACTAACTATCTTACAAAAAAAGCTATCCGAGTAATTGCAGGTGTCCCAAAGGGTTCTCACACTGATCACATTTATAAGAAATTAAATCTGTTAAACTTGAAGCAAGTAAGAGCAGTTCAAATCGGAGAATTCGTCTACAGCTTTCAAAATAATATTCTCCCGAGCTTATTCCAGAGCTATTTTATAGCTGGTTCTCAAATCCACTCCCACAACACTAGGAACGCCACTACTCTCAGATCAACCAATGCTCGTACCAATTCACGAGTATTTAGTATCAAGTTCTATGGCCCAAATCTCTGGAATACAATTCCATTAGACATCCGCCTTGCACCAAATATTTACTTATTTAAGATTAGATTTAAAGCATATCTCATAACGTCATCTGACTGACCCCCGGTGGTGGAGGATCCCCGCGAATGGCCAGCCTTTCCTTTTCCTTTCCTTTCCTCTTCTCGTCTCTTCTCTTCTTACGTCTTTCTTACGTCTTTCTCCTCTCTTGCTTTCCTTTCCTGATCTCCCCTCTATCTCGTTCCATTCTCTTTCAATTCTTCTTCTTTTCATTTCGATTTTAGTTAAGGTTATTTTTGGGATTTTTGCCCAGTTACTATGTTATTTTTGCGTTATTGCCCGCCGTTATTAAATGTTATTAAGTGACTATCTTGATAGTTAAGGTATGCCTCCTCCCGTTGTTCTTTGTTCACCAAAAGATTTCCTCCTTAAAGGCTTACGAATTGTTGTAATCTCTGTAACGTCTCTTGACCGTCTTATTATTGGCTGTAAAGGAACTTGTAGGTCGCCCCAACTAGCGGGAATAATCCTCCCTTTGGGGTCTCCTTTTGTCTCCTGTAGCGTGATACACTTGTTAAATATACTTGATTCTCTGTTTGTATTACGGGTCACATTATTTGAAGCAATAAAGTTTTTTCTGATTCTAATTCTGATTCTGATTCTGATTCTGATTTCTGATTCTGATATATATATATACGGGATTTGATTGGTAGTATTTACGCCCCCCCCCTAACCAAAAATCCTGGATCCGCCCCTGTGTATAATCTATTTGTATATGTGATGTTGTAAGATACATGAAGAAAGACATAAAATTTTTGGTAGGTAGGTTGGTTGGTATGCCTACCTACGGACGTTGGCCTAAATACAACATCGAGACACGGACTGCTATAGGGCAGTGGTCACATACCGAGGGTTGTTCAATGACAGGAATTCTACCCCACCTAAACCCTTGCGAAAACCCTCTGCCTCCCTCCCTCCCTCCCATCGGCATTTAGACCGGAAATGACGTCTGCGTGAAGAAGCGTGCTAGTGCGTCTGGCATTGAAAAGATGTCCCAGAATGCAGCGGAACTTCCGCCCCACAAACAAGACAGACACGTGATGAACTTCGGTTCAAACGACAAGCTCTACTACGCAGTTTCCTTTTCGTCGCTCCATCCACTTCGATTGAACCCGAAATCCTCTGACATCCTCTTCCAAATCCTCTTCCACCCTTTTCCACCCTCTTACACCCTCATTCAAATTCCCTTCCATCCTCTTCCATTGTCTTCCAAATCCTCTTTTCACTCATTCCCTTCTTCCGCTTCTTCTTTCTCCTCCCTTACCTCCTTCTGCTCTTCCTCTTTCTTCTACTTTCTCCTCCTCTTCCTCTACTTCTTCCTCCTCCCCTAATTCCTCCTCTTCTTCCTGTTTCCCCTACTTTCTTCTCCTCTTCCTCTTCCTACCATAATTCCTCTCCTCTTCCTCGTTCTCCTTCCCTATTTCCTCCTCCTTGTGTCTTTTGCCCCTACCCTCCTCTTCCTCTTCCTCTTGCTCTTCCTCCCCTACTTCCTCCTCTCCTCTTTTCCCTATTTTCTTTTCATCTTCCTTTTCTTCTCCTACTTCCTCCTACTCTTCTTCCTCCTCCTCCTCCGCTACTTCCTATTCTAACTCCTTCTCCTCCTCCTCCTTTTCCTCCTCATCCACCTCCTCTTCCTCTTCCCTTTCCTCCTTCTCCTCATTCTCCTCCTTCTTGGTGTCTGCGACATTCTTCAGTGGCTGCGGTCCACACATCCAGACCTCAGCGACAGATTAATCAAAGCACGGCGTTCCATAGCCATGCGCTGTCAATAAAAGAATACTATGGGGCGCCGTTCACTGCCAATTAGAAGACTGCCACACAACACCAGCGTCCCGGTTGAACTCACGAAACATAACACATCCTAGTTACCAACATACAGATATTCACACATGTGTATATACAATGTATATGCCGGTGCATATATATATTATATATATTATTATATTCGGTCAGTCCACATTATATTATATTTATGTTGGCAATTTTTGCTGACAGATATCTAAGGGAAGAATGGACAATTGAGACTTATTGAATCTTGCATCTTCCTCACACAACACACGGATATAAATTCGATCTATAAAGGCATAACTTTGCGTTACAACCTAAACAATGTTTATGGGTGGATCGATTTGAGAAATAAAAATAACCTAACTATTCTTTATCATTTTCACTTTTCAACTTTCTGTTCTCCGCTGTCTTCACATAACTCTTTCTATATTCTCTATATTCTTTGTTTTATCTCTTGCGACATTGGAGAGAAAGAGCTCTAGACTATCTAATCGAATAACTTATAATCTATAATTATTACATACTGATTTTCTAAGGATCAACACCCCTTTCTCTGCATTTCCTAGCCTATTTCTATTTTATCCTCCTCTACCAGGATTATTGTTCCGGCTAATACTCTAATATTCATTGTTCGCCACTCTTTTTTCTCCCTTTATCTGCTTTCAACACGGACCTTTGACGGAGCATTAGCCTATGTGTAATAGGCCTAATGGCAGGGCCGCATTAAGGTTAGTGCGGACCCGGGAGCTGTGGTTACCTTGCCAAGGCCCCGTCTGACAACCACCGGTCCACCACGCGCATATTTAATTATTATTTATCAAATGCTTACTAGTGTGTTAACTGCCTAAGGCCAGGCCTGGATTAACCACGGATGCAGTGGGTCCACAGACCCAGGCCTACTAAAAATCTCACAAATAACGGCCTACCATTAGTATTCTACCTTCAGAATTTTATGCATTCTAATACTGTCCTTAACTATCATTTTAGTTTTCAAATGTTACATCGTTGATATGTAACAACTTGAATATGTTTAAACAAGCTAGTTTTACTGCAGACTAACAACAGTAGTTACTTGCAACTCGACAGCTAAGACAATTATGAGATTTGTGGCCGTTACCTCCTTTAGGTCGTTAGGGTTCCCAGGACAGTTTACTCTGCTGAGTAGGGAATGCAAACACGGGTTACCCGAACCCGGGTAACCTGGGTTACCCGGCTTTTCTCCAAACCCGAAACCCGGGTTTGAACGCGATTGAAACCCGGGTTCGACGGGTTTGAAAATCGTAACTTTCACGGTGTGAAATTCACAAAATTCAGAGTAATGAAAATATAACGATAATAGTGGTTGATAACGGGTTTACGTAATACAACTTCTAACTGTATACTTATTTATCGGCTCATTCCATATCTTTATTGGTGACTTCGTATGAGTGTGGCTTCCCATTTCACACGACCAGTGACTAATGTCGAGTGTTTTGACACGTCGGCGTCGTAGCTTCGAATTCGTTAATAATAGCAGTAAACTGTTTTATTTGAATTTAGTGATTTCAGACACAAATCCAAACAATGTCTAAATCAGCAAATGTAAAGGGTGGTGTTTGGGATCATTTCGTTCACGATTCTGAGGGCCAGACGGCTCAATGTCAGTTATTTAACTCGCAGCAAAAATTGCCAGCGGTGCAACAAGAAATATGCATAGGCCATTCATCTCGGGTCCAAGCATAAGATAAACCTGCTGAAACACAAGGACGTTGGTGACCCTTGTCGTTCTGACGAAGCCAATGACGGTAGGCCTCTTAGTCCAAGCACAATCACAGGCAGCGATATGTCTCCAAAGCAGCATCTACTTTAGTAAGTTTTGGCTCTGCCAAATTGGGTTGCAGAGTAACGATGACTAAATTATCTTCTGAAAGCAAATGGACAGGCACTGGAATGGCCTAAAGCTGAGATGTAGACGATTAAGCTGTCATTTGACAATTATTTTATAGGCCTATGCAATGTTTCTTTCAGACAGAACGCTCCGGAACGGCATTCCGTGAATTTTTTCAAGCTGCTAAAAATTATTTTATTTACTTACATTTTTAATAAAAAAATTATTTAGTTATTTTAATTTAATTTCAGCGTTTTCAGTGTTTATTGGTATTCCAGATGCTATAAAATTAGAGGCTTAGGTTTAAGCCTTCGGAACCCTTGCAATGTCTTCCATAACTGTTCTGGAATTGTTCAGTTCCGGAACATTTTTTATTGAAAAACCCTGCTTATATAAATAAAAAATATCGCGATTATTCTAAAGTTTTCTTTTTATGCAAAATTCTTGACTGTTGGAGGACGTTGGACTTGTAGCTGCATACGACGACGTTGTTCTTACGCAAGAAATATTGCAGTAATAATATTTATCATGTAAAATTTGTTAACCCGTCCAAACCCGGGTTACCCGGGTTTTCACGGCGGTCAAACCCGAAACCCGGGTTTCGAAAAAAGACCCCGGGTTTGCATTCCCTACTGCTGAGGCTTCTAATAGTCTCTCTTCCGCCCGTCACCATCGCCTCTCAAAATGTTGCAAATAATTTTGAAGGAATGCCATTTGCTAACAGGATTTCCGAATGTTTGCATTGCTCTGGGTATATGTCTTACACTTCCTGTGTCTAACTGCAGCGGTGAAATATCACTTACGTGTAGTTACCTAAGCTTCTTCCGCCCATCACCATCGCCTCTCCAAATGCTGCAAATAATAATTATGTAGGAATGCAATTTGCCATCAGGATTTCCGAATGTTTGCAATGCTCTGGGTATATGTCAAGGACCATTATACACAGGACTGGAAAGTCCTTATGTAGCGTCGTTGTACAAGTTTTTGGGCGATTATCGGGGTTAGGGAAAATTTCACATCTTGTTTTCATACCAAACGCATGCAATTAGTTATATTTGTAAAGGCAAATTGACGAATAATTATGTTTGCAATATATACAATTGCCGATGGAGATTTAAAACATCATATTTCACTTTAGAAACAAAATTTTAAGTGGGGCGACATCTATGTTTAAGAGTGAAAAGTATGTACACATTATTTTCGTGAGTAACCACTAACCATTCCTGTAATATAGATTCCTTGGGTATATGTCTTACACTTCCTGGGTCTAATTACAGCGGTGAAAGATCACTTATAGTTACCTAATGCGCATGGGAAATGCTTCAAGATCAACGATGGGACAAGATAGACTGACAAATTTAACACTTATGAACAATGAGTGTGAAATTGTACAACGGCTAGATTGTTGAAAGTTTTCTAGTATGAAAGCAGGTTGTAAACAGTTTTAAATTCACAAATAGGCCTATCTGTTCTATAATTTTTAATTTCGTCAACACTTTTTGGTTAAACATATATTTGAGGCCTGCTATGCAATTTTGGGACCAGGCCTACAAAATGTTAAATTTGTTAAAAAATTTAATTTTTTTTAATGTTAAAAAGAAAAGACATGTTGGGTGGGGATATCGGTCCCGCCTATTACGCTAAAGATGCTTTTCTTGTGGCGTATTTGTTTCTAAAAGAAGTGTCCGACTACCAAGTATAGTGGTAGTAGTGAAAGAACGACAAGCAATACATTAATCATTAACCATTAATTAAGTATGACTTCGTATTTACTTATGTTGCAGCATTTTCTCTAGATTAACAGTGAGCTAATAACAGACACATTACTAAAAGAATTTCTTCACTTCCGAAATTGCGGGCCCCTCAAAACTGAGGGCCAGGGTGCTGCTTCACCCCCTAACACCTCCCTGAATAATGATCTATGTTCATCTAGTATATCTATTGTTTATATAATTACAGTTGGTTACGCAAAGGACGTTTAGAATTCGTAATAGTATTCGTAATAGTAAAAGCTGGGGATGGCGTGATGACAAAGACAATAACACAAATTTGTAATAACATATGGACAACTGGAAAATGGCCAGAAGATTGGAAGAGTTCAGTCTTTATCCCTTTATTTAAAAAAGGAGACGCGAAAGAGTGTGAAAATTACAGGACAATAGCAATGATATCACACATAAGCAAAATATTACTTAAAATAATACATAAAAGAATGGAGAGTACAATAGAGAGAGAGCTTTCTGATAGTCAAGCAGGATTTAGGAAATTTCGTGGAACACGTGATCATATTGCCAATATGAGGTGGATAATGGAGAGACAAAGGGAGTATGGACAGAAAGTATACATATGCTTCATTGATTATAGCAAAGCGTTTGACTGCATTAATCATGAATTGATGTGGAAAACCTTGGGAGAAATGGGAATACCGAAACACTTGATACAACTTCTTAGGGGTCTGTATGAAGATCAGATAGCGGTGATAAGGACTGAATATGGAGATACTGACAGATTCAGGATAAGGAAGGAGTGCGGCAAGGATGCATTCTGTCTCCTTTCCTATTTAATATATATGCTGAAAGGATAATGAGGCAGGCGGGAATGGATGAGGCTGTGGAAGGAATAAAGATAGCGGGAAGAACAATGAACAATCTGAGATACGCTGATGATACAACACTATTGGCGGGTAAAAAAACCGATTTGGTAGAACTGATAAGAAGGCTCAAGAGTGAAAGTGAGAAAGCAGGACTCTACTTCAATATAAAGAAGACAAAGATCATGACAACAGAGGAGGAGGACAGTTTTGAAGTAGACGGAGAGGAAATAGAAACGGTAACTAGCTTCACATTTTTGGGATCAGTAATAGAAAAAGACGGAAAGTGTGATATGGAAATAAATCGTAGAGTAGCGATAGGAAAAACTGCAATGAATGGTCTGGAAAAAATATGGAAGGATAAACATGTGAGTATAGACACGAAAAAAGATTGGTGAAGGCTCTGATCATACCAACAGTAACATACGGCAGCGAGACATGGACAATGACCAAGAAAATTCGAAAAAAGATTAACGCATGCGAAATGTGGATATGGAGGAAGATGCAGAGAATGTCATGGAAAGAGAAAAGGACCAACGATTGGGTGCGCATGAGTATCGGAATTGAGAATGAAGAGACACTACAACAAACAGTGCTAAGAGCAAAGTTGAGGTTCTTTGGTCATGTCATGCGATCAGATAGATTGGAAAAGGAAATGATGTTAGCATATGGAGAGGGAAGGAGAAAACAAGGACGACCAAGGAAAAAGTGGATGGACGAGATACATGAAACAACTGGAATGAATTTGGCAGAACTGAGAGATGCGACGGCGGACAGAAGGAAATGGAGAGGCTTGATCATGATGGTCGCTAGAGTTCAAAGAACTGACAGCACAAGGTAACAAGGTAAATAGTATTTATAACTAGTACATGTATATTGATATGACTCGTTTAACCTAAAATGATGACTCCTCTTAGCTTTCCTGTTATTAGTATGGTAGATTTTGTCTGCAACTTCATTTAACAATAATATTGCATTCTGTGTTCAGTAACCGGCTGCCTAATTTAATTGTAATTGTAATTGTAACCGACCATTTATATAGCGCCGCTCAGAAATCAGCAGCGCTCTCGACCTGCGGCAGTGTGTGTGTCAGCGAACAGGAAAGTCTTAAGGCGTCTCCGGAACTGGGAGGGTGAGAGGGCTAGTAACTCCCATCCTCAAATCACTTCATTGGTTAAAAATCCCAGAGCGAATTCACTTAAAGTCCTCTCGCTAACCTACAACTCCCTACAACACTCCCAGCCCAGATATCTCCGCGAACTCTTCACCTTCCAGCCAACCCGCTCTACCCTATCATCCTCCGTTCTCACTCTTTCTAGACCCCGGTCACTACTCATCTCAAGTTCTCCAACCGAGCAATATCCAACACTGCGCCGCGTCTCTGGAACGTTCTACCTCCTGAATTCCGCACGTTTTCGGTTCCTCCACCATCATCGCCAATCATCCACCAGCATCTGCCTCAGGCTCCTCTATCCATCACCCCCAAGGCTTTCCACTCGAAACTAACGTCTCTCCTTTTCAAGAACTCTTATCCTGACTCATCTGATCCTGTACCTTCCAATCCTCGACCTAAAAGACACCCGCCTTAGCATCTGCTGTGCCCTCTCTGATCCTCTGGAAACCGGACTCGGACCTCCCTCGGACTACTCTTTTGGACAACCCCTCTGACTAGACGCAGCGCTCGTGAATAAGCTGGTGTTCGGTCTGTGTTCGGTCACCGGCTTGGCTTTTGAGTGGCGCTTTAGACGATTGGAGATTACGATTACGATTAGACTGGGGAAGAGAGTTCCAAGCTGATGGGCCAACACGGGCAAAGCATCTACATGTAGGATCCGTGACAGTAGCTTTTCTGTTGGCCTACAAATTTAATCAACTGATTTGCACCGTGCGCTTTTTAACCGTACACGTGTACCATTGCGATAAGTCTATTGATATAATTATCAAAACCAAACTCATTACCAGCCAGGATGTGTATCTGCTCGTACTTTGGAATACATTACAGGCCCCTGGATTTGCCCTGGTTGCCTAAACGAGACAATACTCAGAAATGGTAGCATACCTGCCACTAGAAGAGACAAATTGCTATGGGATGGTCCATGTAATGCCGAATACCCTAAGACTTAAGTCCTGAACTAATCCAATAGCGGTTGTTTAGATCTATTAACAGACGAAAGGAACAATCGTACTCTTATTCATTCATTTCATTCATTCATTCATTTCAGAGATTTATATAGCGCCCCTTCAAGATTATCTACTCAGAAGCGCTCCCGACTCAACCCCGGCTAAAGAGAACTGTCTTCAGGTTAGAGAAGAATGTGGCCTCAAGGGCTCTATGCATTAGGCGTAGATCCACAGGGAGCCCATTCCAGATTGCAGGGCCAGCAACAGAAAAGGCACGGCGCTGCATAATAGAGGTCCGTGACCGGGGAACAAGAAGCTCAACCTGCTTAGAGGAGCGGAGAGAACCACGGCGCTGGACGCTCAGGGTGGAGCAGCACAGCTCCTGTAAGTAAACAGGGGCCACACCCGCGAGGCAGCGCCAGACCAAGGCAGAGATCCGGTAAGTTATCCGCTGCGGGAAAGGGAGCCAATGCAAGACATCCCGCATGTAATCACTAACATGGCCGAATCTTGCGATGCGGCCAATGAGGCGTGCCGCCGCTCGCATGATCCGAACCAAGCACCCAACCCGAGCCGCCTGAAGACCCACGTAGAGGGCGCAATTCTTATGAATTGTCCCGATATTGACCCCGATTGCAACTTCTTTAATGATTCAACATGTAGGTCTACTAGTATACTTGTATGTATGTATTTACGACGATTTATATAGCGTTGTTGATAGCAAGCTACTTCTAGAACGCTCAACCAGTAGTGGCAGCCATCAACAAGCCCTCCGCTCCACGCTCTCTATAAGAGAAACTCACTACACTCCCTTCGCTATTCTCAGTAATGCACTTAAGCAGTCAAAGCATGTTAAATAAACTAAATGAAATTGAGGACCTATTAAATATTTTACCTGTAACCGTAATGACCCTAACCGAAACTTGGTTAGACGAAGATCAAGCTGAATTAATTTCAATACCAGGCTATCAGTTCCTGAGCAAACCTATAAAATGTGGGTAGGGAAGGACCCTTGGTTGCTGTTTAACGACACTGTGTCATAACAAAGATGATTAGTGTCGCCCTCCTCCTTTCTCCAGGCTTGGGACTGGTACTACCACAGGTAGGGTAGTGGCATGGGGTTCTTTATTAGGCAGAGGTCCCTTTTGAGGTCTTACAGGATTTAGTTTCAG
>JACEVL010000547.1:462500-465000 GCA_020284085.1 Aporrectodea caliginosa | reverse complement strand
CTTTATTTTCATACTGTTTTGAATTGTGTTTATCATGTACTGTGTACTATGTAGGCCTACTATACTGTTTGCATTACTGTATGAAACTTGATGTTGCACTGTTTGTCAAGGATTTAGCTATCACTAATTTAAATTTCTGAAATGTTGTTTTAGGTGTCCCTAGTTAGCGGGATCTTGATCCCTTTTGGGACTCCTCTTGCGGCCAATCCTGATATTTTATGTTAAATGTTATGTGATTTTTATTTGACATGGCTTCAATAAAAGAGTTGTGATTGTGATTGATTGATTGATTGATTGATTGATAATAATAATAATAATAATAATAATAATAATAATAATAATAATAATAATAATAATAATAATAATAATAATAATAATAATAATAATAATAATAATAATAATAATAATAATATAATAATAATATCCATGCACTCGCACCGGGTGTGGTAAGAATTCGCCACACGCACGATGCAATTGTCAAGGCATTTGCGGGCAGGCGCTACGTATTGGTCACACTGCCATCTATTGGATCCGTGTTGGCTAATGCCACGGTTGCAGAGGCTGGTCGTGGTGGTGGTGGTGGTGGTGGTGGTGGTGGTGGTGATGGTGTGGCCGGCGTGGCGTAGCGAGGTGGCCTTTCCTGGTGGAGAATTATTCATGGCGCCCGACCATAAATTAATGCGACCGTTTAGGGAACAATGCTTCTCTGTCGCCGCAACCACAACGACAGAAAACACCGACAGCCGTCTCCATCACCCGACGTACACAAGGCAATTGACGTCTATACAAACAGACAGACAGACAGACGGACAGACAGAAAGACAGAGCGAGAGACAGACAGACAGAAAGACAGACAGACAGAAAGACAGATAGAACGGACAGACAGACAGACATACCGAGAGACAGACATACGGACACAGACAGACAGACAGCCGGAAAGACAAACAGACACACAGACAGACACACAGACACACAGGAAGACAGACAGAACGGACAGGAAGACAGAGAGACATACCGAGAGACAGACATACGGACACAGACAGACAGACAGAAAGACAAACAGACACACAGACAGACACACAGACAGACACACAGACAGACACACAGACAGACACACAGAACGGACAGGAAGACAGACAGACATACCGAGAGACAGACATACGGACCCACAGACAGACACATAGACAGAAACGGACAGACACACAGACAGAAAGACAGACAGACGGAGACACAGGCAGACACACCGACAGACAGACAGACAGACAGAAAGTCAGACAGACAAACAGACAGAGAGAGATAGAATGCAGCCATGTAGACAGGAGAACAGACAGAAGACTTTCCCACTGACTGAGACAAATAGACATCCATCCATACAGATAGATACACTGACAGTCAGGCAAACACAGACTGACAGACTTCCTTAAAGAGAGGACATGCAGGCAGGCAGAGAGGCAGAGAAGAAGACAAGGTCGAGAATCAAGACACATACAAACTGACAAACATGGGAGCATGTTGACATATACAACTTTGGCGCTAAAACATCACTTTTCTATATTCATTCATTCATTCATTCATTCATTCATTCATTCATTCATTCATTCATTCATTCATTCATTCATTCATTCATTCATTCATTCATTCATTCATTCATTCATTCATTCATTCATTCATTTAGAGAACTTACATAGCACCCCTCAAAGAATCAAGACACCTACTCATGCATAGCGTCCTTTTCAGGTAAGGCCTTAAAATATCTCGGTTTTGTTATGTGACTTAAAACGCTATAGTACAGTACTGTACAGTAATTGTCTAGTTACTGGAATTAATTGACTTAAATTAGATGATTTTGTCTGTATTAATGTTTTAGTTAAGATAGTAGGCCTATACGTTTTTTGTTCATTTGATTTGATGTCATAGACTGTTTCTTTTTAGTTAGTTTGATGTTATGCCCAAGGCTGATTCCAATCTAGGTATTGATTGGCTGTCTATCTCCTATCTGTATTGTTACATAGGTTTTATAGAGTTCCAAGAACAAGGCCATTTGTCCTCGTTCAACGGGACAAGGCCATTGTACTAAACTACTAATAGCTCAAAAGACAAAGTCATTTGTCTTATTTCAAAGGCAAGGTCATTTGTCATAGCTCAAGAGACAAGGCCATTTGTCTCAACAGTCAACAGTCTCATTTCAAAGGCAAGGTCATTTGCAATATAGCCGAAGAGACAAGGCCATTTGTCAAATTTCAATTGCAAGGTACTTTGTCCTGGTTCAAAGGCAAAAGGCCTTTAAACTCATTTCAAAGGCAAACTGATTTGTCAAAGCTCAAAGGACAAGGCCAATTATTCTCGTTCCAAGGACAACGCAGTTTGTCCTCGTTCCCATTTAAAGGCCATTAAGTTTGTCCTCGTTCCTAGTACAAGGCCAGCTGTCCCTGAATATGAAGAGGAATTAGAACAGGAAAAGGAAGTGAATAAGATGCATAGAAATAATTGATGATGATGA
>JACEVL010000547.1:430000-457500 GCA_020284085.1 Aporrectodea caliginosa | reverse complement strand
CCTCCTCTTCCTCCTCCTCTACCTTCTCCTCCTCCTCCTCCTCCTCCTCCTTCTCTTCCTCTTCCTCTTCCCCCTCGTACTCCCCTCTCCATCAAAACCCGATGTGCGTCGGAAATCTATTAGTCGAAGCGGTCTTTCATCTGTGATGAGTTCGCAGATGATGATCATTCCATTTCATCCGGATACGTACCTCGAACACACCACCATCCTAACGAAACAGGGAAATCGGTTTGGGCTAATCCTGTTTCGACTGAAACTGTTTCGTCTCGACAGCCTATAATAGTCTGTTAGAAGTGCTTCAAATTTGGCTTAAAGCTGGATGGCTATTTTCAGTTTTAATGTAAAACCGATTTAGTAAAAACTGTTTCGGTTAACAGTTTCGGCTTAAAATTGAGCCGAAACCTGACGCGACCAACACTGTTTCTGGTTTAAGTTGTTTCGGTTTCTGCTGAAAACTGTCGTGGTTAAAACTTTTGATGAACAAGTTTTCGCTTAAGTTTAACATTGATATGCTGAATCAAGTCATTTTGCTGTACCGTTTCGGTTTTAGGTTAAAAGTGATTTTGACGAAATCTGTTTAGACCCAGTTTGTATGTTTCAAGCTAAAAACGTTTTTGGATAAAAACTACTTAGCCTTAATTCATTTTCATTTCAAAATCAAATCAACCATTTAAACAATATGTTTATTATAACCGTAGAACATGATATAGAAACAGTGATTAGTTCAACAGGAGCAAACAGGAAACTAGGGAGACCCAGAAGGGCTAAATTCCCGCTAAAATAGATTCACACATTTTCTGGATACTAATTAATTTTAGTAATTTCACACGTTACCAGCATGAATTACACCATAAATATATTATGAAATTACAATAGATAATCTTAGTATACAACAATTCATCTATGAATTAATTACGTCGAACAAGAAACCGAAAAAAGAAAATGAATTAAAAACTTACTAACAATTTGCGAGTATCTAATTTAACAGATCATTCATGATAAAGCTAATTAAGAACGAGATCATTTGTATCAAAAACATCATTTGTCATCACTACTATCTAATATCTACATAGAAGAGCTTGTCAGAGAAGCTGGAGCTTATGAATGTCATACATGATAGTCAATAATTGTAGTGAATTAAATAAGCTCTCACTCTCGGACTCTCCATATGATAATGGACTCCGCAAATTCTTTTTACTGCTTTTTTTAAACAATAGCAGAGGTTTAAGTTTTGTCCTATATCCGCCCGCCCAAGCGACATTGCAATAGTTTAAGTAAGGTAAAACAAGTGCAGTATATAGCAGCTTGAGAGATGAGGCTGGTAATAACAATTTTAGTTTAATATAATAATGGGCCTAAATTGGACCCTTGAGGAACGCCACATAGTATAATCGCATGGCCCCAAAAACTCCAGTAAAGTAGACATATTTAATTGTTTACGTCTATCATCATCATCATAATTATATTCGTTTATTGAGCTCATTGCTGACATACCGCAGACATTTACAAAGAAACAAAAAGTCTTAGAAAATTTAAAAAAATAATTCAACCGGTCATTGTCACATAGAAGGGTCGCGGTAGAGTGTCTGTATAGTACTCGGAAAATGTAGAAGTGTCATTAGCAAACGAGATTAGATTCAGTTTTGAAGAACAGTTGAAAACATCATTCTATATAATAATGCGCCTAAATTGGACCCTTGAGAAGGTCCGAAAAAACTCCAGCAAAGTAGACCTGTTAATGCCTATCAGACAGGCAAGACCTAAAAGAAATTCAATGCAACACTCCGGATACCATTATGCTGGAGCTTGGCGAGATCCAAGGTATCAAAGGCTTTGGACAGATCTAAAAAATAATATGCCAAAGGTATAATTCCTATCAACCAGGGAATCCGAAACTCCGAATTCCATTATATGTAAAACATAAAGAATGTACTTACTAACTTATTTACTTATTGGCAGTTACCGATGCTTATAATATTATACATAAATATATATATTATACACACAGAGACAGATAGGCAGACAGACAGACAGAGACAGAGACAGAGGCAGACAGAGACAGACAGAGGCAGAGACAGAGAGCGAGAGAAACAGACAGGGACAGACATAGACAGAGAGAAACAAACAGAGACAGACAGACAGACAGACAGATAGAATGTGGCATGACACGTAGAGGCAGTAGTACTTAGATACTTGTTACGGCTGACCTGGCAAGCCACACCGAAGATGCCCGAGCAGAACCGCCGTTATACGAACGACGGAAGGCATCTGAAATGTTCGGACGACATTCCTTCTTCGGAGAGTGTGTTTAAGACAGGAACTGTTGCAGAAGGCAGTGAGCATTGGTTTCAGTCGTGTCTTCAATTGATTAAGAATTGAATTCTGGGTCGATAGAATGGTTGTTTTAAGTTAAGTCGAACTTTTCACGAGCACTGTGTTGGTGAAAAGAACAAATTCATATCTCTAATCTGTTTTCAGTGTTTTGTCGTTCAGTCAAGAACCCGGACGTGCTGGGTTACTCTATCCCTAAAACGAAGCCTAACCCGGCATATATATATATATATATATATTGATTTATCGATATTTTACGGTTTATATAAGTGTAATGGCATTTCAACTGAACGGAGGCATGTTTAAGAGCCGGAAGCTATTAGTGTATTTACGAGGTCAACTTTAATCGCCAAGAAGGTCATGTTTTTTATATTTTCAACATCCGTTTGAATGCAGTGGGCAAAGAAGCGGACACTACTTGCCACTCAAATGACTAGACCAGCTGTCAAATAACTAACCTCTGATCCTTTCTATGTAGGTTTAGTAATTACGATGATATTTGTGATCATGATAATGGTAATGACGCTGATGCCGATGATGATGATGATGACGGCGGCGACGACCGCGACGACGACGATGATGATAATGATGTTGTTGATGATGATGACGATGGTCATGATGATCATTGTGGGATGACGATGAAGAAGGTGACGATAAAGAAAGAAAAAGATATAACTGGAAAGAGTGTGAAAGGAAGAGGGAAAGGAGAATGTGTCTGATAACAATAAGTGATTGGTGACTGGAAGCAGTGAGTGAAGACTTGTGGGTAGCAAACGTTCTCAAAACCTAAGGGAAGTTATTTTCCTTTCTCCAGTTTTCTTCTTATAGCGTTAATTTTTATGCTGCTCATCAGTAATTCATGCAATATGGTTACACTTTTACATGATGACAAATACTACTACCACTGTTACCTTGTTACCGTGTGCTGTCAGTTCTTGGAACTCTAGCGACCTTCATGATCAAGCCTCTCCATTTCCTTCTGTCCGCCGTCGCATCTCTCAGTTCTGCCAAATTCATTCCAGTTGTTTCATGTATCTCGTCCTACCACTGACACAACTCCAACCACCACTATTGCCACAATTACTACCACTACTATCAGTGCAACTAAATCTGCTACTACAACTGTTAATACAATAACTAGTGCTGCTTCTGCTAAAACGATAGTTCTTTGTTATAATAATTATAATAATAACAACAATAATAATAATAATTACAATTATAATTATTATTTTTTATTTTAATACAAATATTAATTATTTTAATTGATGCTATTACTACGATAATTACCATTACAATTATTACTCTAACTCTTATTACTACTATTCTTATTAAAATAATAACTAATACTGGCAGTGGCAGCAGTAGACCCGCAGTAGTATAATTACTATTTGTAGTAGTGTAGAAGCAGCAGCAGCAACAGTCTCATTATTATTATTATTACTATTGTTATTGTGGTTGTCGTTGTTGTTGTCCTTGTCGTTGTCGTTATTATTATTATTATTATTATTATTATTATTATTATTATTATTATTATTAGTAGTAGTAGTAGTAGTAGTAGTAGTAGTAGTAGTAGTAGTAGTAGTAGTAGTAGTAGTAGTAGTAGTAGTAGTAGTAGTAGTAGTAGTAGTAGTAGTAGTAGTAGTAGTAATAATAGTAGCAGCAACAGCAACAGTAGCAACAACAGCAGCAGCAGCAGCAGCGGTAGTAGTAGTAGTAGCAGCAGCAGCAAGCAGTATCAGTAGCAGTAGCAGTAACATTAGCAGTAGCAGTAAAAGTAGCGTAATTATTATTATGATATTATTAGCAGGATAATAATTACATTATTTTCGCTATAATTGTAATCGTCATCATTATCGTCGTCGTCGCTATTCCACAGTAATTAAGTCACGAAAGGCAGACACCGATACATCACAAAATGCAAAGAAACACAATATACGTAATTGTATGTATCTCAAGATCGGTTTGGTTGAAACATTTCACTTGTTTTCCTTAAGCTGTAGACAGGGAGTCGCTGGTTTCTCCGTCCCTCGCATCAAGGGTCGAGGGCAACGATGCAGAGCGCGAAGGACTTGCTCAAGGTCCCTACGCGGACGGCTTGAGGTGGATTCGAACCTGCAACCCTCCGGCTGCAAGGCACCGAACATACCCCTACACCACCGCGCCCCACCGATCAAGGGTCGATGCAACTAACTGGTTTGATCCATGTGAATGAACGAAATTCATCCCGTCAATTAAAGAGTGAACAGTTCGCATACAATTTCCACGAAGGCCTGAAGTCCGTTTAGCTACAAGAGCTTGGCTAGTTTTTATAGGTAGACTTACGCGACAACTAGATTAATCGAGAAACACGCCTCCTCAGAGTCACACTAAGTGCATGCTATTACAGATAATGGCGTCGTGCGCCCTTTCCACACGGTCTAAGCCGTAGCAAAAAGTCATGTGGCCTAGTTCGCAAAGCGTGAGGGTTAGCTTAAATGCCTGTGACCTGGCGTAAAGCTGCGGGTACGCTGTATCCGTTTTCGAGTATGCTGTATCCGTTTGCGCACAGACTGTTTTCATAGCTTCGCTAACAGCCAAAGTATCGCAACGTCTTTCTCTGTTGAGCCAATCTTGGAGAAAATTCAACGTAAAATATGGCAAACGAAACCTCCGATTATGACGCTGAAATCTTGCTCGGCAATCATACTTACGCTTATGATCTCTGGGATCCGTTTGAGTATGACAATGTGCATAAGAACTGGATTTATTACTCCGCCAGTATTGCGTGTCCGATTGTGATATTTGGTGGCGTTTTCACGAACATCTTGGCTTTCGTTGTTCTCGTGAGAAGTCGTCTGTGGTTGAAACACGAAGGATACGTTTATCTGGCCGCCAATTACTGGGTCAACGTCGGAGTTCTGTTGTTCTGTACAAGTTCGTTTTGGATTACATCGGTCTATGGAGCGGGATTGTACTATCCACCGAATACTTCGGCTTTCATGTGCAAGGTTTGGCACTTCTTGATGAGTATCTTCTTTGCGTCCGGTTGGATGTCTGTTGCCCTCTTGTTTAACGTTTACCTTCGCGAACATCTGATACACAGGAGAAGGTGTGGATGTCCGATGTTTGCGGCCAAGTACTGTACGCTGTTCGCAAGTAAGATCATCGTTGGTGTTATTTTCAGCGTATTGTTTGTACTCGGTATTCCGTATCTGGCGGTGTTCGAGTTACATTCGCTCGGCTTTTGTTTTCCGTCACGACATATGGATTGGGGCGTAGCTCTACTCGTCGAAGCGATCCTAATGTGGGTTCTTCCGTTCTTTCTCTTCCTACCCATCATTCTACTTACGACGCTTTGTACAAAGAGAGAGGGTAGCGTCTTCGGATTCTCACAGATCGAGGAGAGATCGGTTTCTGATGAGCAGATGAGAGTCGTGGCTGTTACTCTGTCGTCGATGACTCTCTTTTCGCAGTTCGTCTTGGTATTCCTTCATCGTTTTTCGTTGGATGGGGCAAGTATGGGCGCGAGTGTAGTTGTCGAACTGGTATTCGCTTTGTCCCTCGGTCTACAGCCGATCCTGTGTTTCGTCATTCTGAAGGAATTACGCGATGGATTCTTTTCTCAGCTGCGAAACATCCTTTTCTGCCGTCGTCTGTTTCCATCGTTGGATCGCGATGAAGAAGTGGTTCGACTGACTTCCATCCAAGAGGATCCGCCCAGCACAACTGAATCCATCTAAGTCTTCACCCATGCACCAAACTTACTTCTCTATAGAAAACAAGTTCCATGTCGCAATGTAGCCCGTCGTAAAGACTAGACTCTCAGTACACTTAACCAGATGACACTAGAGCAAGAGTCGCTTCAACATTTGTGACTTGAATAGCCTCTGAAGGCTCTGATATACCATTGTTTGAAATCGATGCAATTAATGTAATACTGGGAAATTATGATGTCAGTAAAAACATTGCACAAATAATATTTGGCCAAGGACTGTTATATTACTTCTGTTTTCAAAGAAACGCACTAATGAGCGCTCATTGTAATATCGCTTACATTCAGTAAACAATTATTAATTTACATATTTTAAGTCGACGCTTTATTTTCTGTATAATCTCTTTGCTTGATAAGATATTCCGGTTAAATACATGTACGATTTCGTGAATGCACTGTTTATTAAATGCTAAAACTTTCAGACAATACAATCTTGCATACAATTATGTGACATCGTTTGAATGCACTTAATAGTATTTTGTTTAGAGATACGTTGCGGTGTAGAGATAATACTTCTGGTTCGTTGGCTTAGAGTATGATTCTCGTTTTGGGTGCAAGACGTTCCGAGTTCAAATCCCTAACGAGACTGATTTGAAACACATTGTAACCATACAAGTAAAGTTTAGTATAGGCCTACGAGATCAAAAATATATGTTGTATTGTTTAGTAGTTAGGGTAGAGTGGGGCAAAACGCCCCCTTTAACGGGTTTTGCTCAATTACAACGTGAGTAACAACATTTTCAGCATGAAATTATTGTAAGACTTTGTACTGAATGTCCCAAGTAAAGTAAAATTATGTCCGATAAAATGCCCCAAAAGATTACATTAAAAATAATAAAATACAGAGTGCTTCAAAAGGGGGCGTTTTGCCCCTCACCTGGGCAAAACGCCCCCTCGTGATTTGACCCCGCTACCTGAAAAGTCGATGCACATAATCAACTGCAATCACTGCCATGATGCAACAATAACTATAAGAAGTAAAGAGATCTAGAATTTTGTTTAAAAGATGTCATAAAAAATAATTAAATAAAAAAAATATGCTTTGCTTCAGGTGACTCTGAGGTGAGGGGCGTTTTGCCCCATGTCAGCATTTTCCATAGGGGCGTTTTGCCCCGCTTGGTGCTACCTTGTGAGATTGCCCATATAATAAAAAATTGATATGTTAAAGCCCCATTTATTGTGCACAGTTATTCGATATAGGGTATACTTTAGACCTATATTTGTATTATTGGCTATATCTAGCATTTTGGCACCATTAATGATACAGAATTGGCGGCTGACTCTTATAAGGAAACACGAAAAAATCAATTTTTCTAAAATAAAAATAAGCAAAGCATCTAAAGATAACTAAGTGACGATTATCTCATTAGGGTACATCTAAGAAACCCCAGAACATTCAAAAATTTCATTACATGGCACAGGGGGGACAGGGCCGGGAGGGGGCGTTTTGCCCCGCGGGGGCGTTTTGCCCCACTCTACCCCCTACATCAGTTTGGCTGGTCAGAGTGATGGAAAGGTTACCGAGAGCAGCGTAACTATTATTATGTGACCTGGCCAGAATCCGGAACGCCTTTAAGAGTTGAACAAAAGGAGCACAGTAAATGACCAAATGTCTACATGATATACAACGTTGGAATCAGGGTTTAAGGATCATCAAACATAATTATAGTAAAGATGTGCAGAGATGGTTCTACCATGGGAATACCTAATGAACATTAAATAGTGTTGTGAATCATAATCTCAGAATTTTACAGCGCCCCTAAAGCGGAGTCATTGTACTCGGTTTTTAAAAGCTCTCAGTCAAAACGAATTCCTTAGGCAGATAAGGTGAGTATCGGTTCAAGGTCAAGATCAACAGTCACGCAGGCAGTCCCTCTCTGTCCTTCCCTAATGATTTCCGCCACTGCTTCGAAATTTTATCAATTACATCGAATAAAGCAAGGTTAGTAGAATGATTTTTAAAACCAAATTGTTTCTAATATGAAATCATTATCTACGAGGAAATCAGGCAGTCTTTTGTACATAATTTTTCCAAAAGTTTAGAAAAACAGGGTAGATTACAATGTAGGTTTGAAATGGGACGATAATTCATCATGTCATAACAATCCTCTTTTTCAAATATTGGAGGTACAATTGCAGTTTTCATATTATGAGGCACAATATCTGAAAGAAAAGAGTGATTAATCAATTGAGTTAGAGGTAATGATAGGTCAACTAGGCCTACATATCGTTTAGTTTTTTCTACCGGAACTATTAGGGAACTATTTGTCTTAGTGTTCTTTCAATTCATGATAGTAGTCTGTGAGGGTCGGTTAGAGTCAGGTTAGGCCTCGTGAGGGTCGGTTAGGGTCAGGGTTAGGGTTAGTTTCGTCATCAGAAAACATGGTGAACAATCTTCCACCGCATTCGGGAGAGTTTATAGGTCGGCTCCTTTCAGGTGCACAAAATCATGTGACGTGCATTGACCAATAGCGTAGCGGGTGTGATTCTAGTCCCAGGTATTAGGATCACGTCGGGCGTGACTGAATCCACGACCTAAACTTAAAACCGATTCATCAAGTATTATTTCGGTTCAAAAACCGTTTTGGCCAAACGGCTATGGCTTTAAGATATACAGCATATTTAAAATACGAGTATTTAAGCCTCAAGACGATTAGGCTATAACCTGGGACTAATGCTAAAACTTAAAACTGTTTGGATTAAAACTGTCAACTATCCCTCATCCAATTCTATTTCAGTGAAAGGTGTTTTGCCTGAAACTGTTTTTCTGTAAGTAGTCCTACGTCAACCAATGTTTCTTTCGACCGACGCTGGTCAATGTTTGAGGTCCGTTTGACTGGTGGAACATTCGCTAGGTGGAGACTGTTTCGCTAGAGGGAAGCGCAGGGTCGAAGCCATAAACTTGGCAAGTCTCGTCTAGACACAATTGCTTTCACAATATGTTGCTAGGGTTGCCAGATTGTCTTCAGAAAATTACCGGACAATTGCGAGCGCGTTACAAGAGTCTGGGGCGGTGTCCCCAGAGTGGCCCAGGGGGGTTGAAACCCCTGGTCAGGGCCCTCAGGGGGTTAGAGGGGCGAAGCCCTCTGAGGCTGACCAAAGATAACGAAACAGAAGTAAAACTTGAGAAGTTAGTGAACTTAGTTTATAAGTTAAAACAACTGTCAAATCAATCATTGACAATTAACGATTGATTCCCTGTCAATCAATCAATAGACATATTTTATTGTTCACCATAACAGTTCAAACATAAAGGTAGACACTCTTGTACATTCAGTAACAATCATTTTAAACCCAAAAGAACCAAAGGTTCCGCTAACAGGGTCACCTAATACAAATAGTCATTAGACAATCATACTTTCCAGTTCATCATCTTATGCTATACATGTTGACTTTTTGAAAATAAGTTTTGTGTCCATGATAAGAAGTCCAAATTAAGTTATTTATTCAAGACAAAAAAACTGTGAATGTAATAGGGCCTATCTGGCAACTCACATGTTCGGAAGTGTTCAACTTCAAATCGTCAAGGAAGCTGCACTCTGCCACCCTTGCGAATGTATACTTAAAGTCCGGCTGTGCAGCGCTGATCAAACGTTTGTTGCTAATGACGAGGTCTCTGAACTCTGTGTAGCTGCATTTTATGTTTTCCCATTGTAAGTTATAATAGCATTATCGTTTCTTCTTCTTTGGTGGAGAGTCTGGAGTGTGAACGCTGTTTTCGCGTGACACTTCATCGTCCACATTACCTGCGTTAGAACCTTCGTCAGAATCGTAGCGCTCTTCAGTCACTGAATTTAGCAGTATTCATGGCGCGCATGTACGCTGTTGACTACAGTAGTAGGCCTACTTAAAGTAAATAGGCTTACTTCAAATTTTATATACCTATTCCAAATGCTCTGTGATTTTGCTTTGCACTAGAAATTTGATATACCGGTATACAGTACTACAAACTCTTGAAGCATGAGCTGTAGGCCTATGCCATGCCGAGTGTGTCCCAATCATCCCAATGTGATGATAGACATGCCTAGGATGGGGTGCCATATCTAGGATGAGCCTGGATGACTCATTGACTGTAGCCAAAGCGAGAGAGAGAGAGAGAGAGAGAGAGAGAGAGAGAGAGAGAGAGAGAGAGAGAGAGAGAGAGAGAGAGAGAGAGAGAGAGAGAGAGAGAGAGAGAGAGTTAGGGTCAATTCGGGGTTATGAGAATCTTCCGTGGTCTGTCGATGCTGTAGCCTATGTCTACCAATGGACTTCTTGATTAATAATATCCAGATGTTCATGGTCTACCCCATCCAACCCCTCCGTACTTACATACCTTAGTCCCTACATACGTTAAGACACAGAGAGAACAGCAATACTTGGGCAAGCCCATTATTGGGGTTAAGAAATGAACGAAACCTCGGTCATGCCAGCCTTGCCAACCCCGTCACCCGTTGAGGTTCGTTCTGGCAGCCCACAAAGACGGGCGGGTCTTTATTACCGGACACCGCCATGTCCGGTAATGTATGAAATTTCTGACCGGACAAATTATCTAAATACCGGACTGTCCGGTTCATTACCGGACACCTGGCAACCCTATGTATGTATGTATGTATGTATGAGCACTTGTTATAGCGCCCTTCAAGATTTCTACTCAGAGGCGCTCCCAACTACAGCGCGGACACTGAATCGGAGTTTCACGCCGAAGCGCATGAGCAATTGCGAGTGAAGGACTTGCCCAGGGTCCCTACGCGGCGGCTTGAGGTGGATTCGAACCCGCAACCCTCCGGCTGCAAGGCACCGAACATACCCCTACACCACCGCGCTATATGTTGCTCATTATAGATTTTCTGTCCAGAGAAAGAAATAAGTTCTTACAGCTCGTGATAGTTCATCGCGCAAGACAATCCCATAACAGTTAAGTGAAATATTTTACTTTTAAGAGTGAATCTTCGTGAGTTCCAACAAAGAGGAGGTTCGATGCCACGTGGTCAACAGGAAAACGTGTTCATTTACAATACAGTTACTATTTTGTCCCTGCGTTTCAACTATCTTAGCTACAAATGAGACACGTCCCTTACCTTTAACCATTGCTCTTTCTTCACCTGCCTTAATCCATCATGCCATCATATAATGTTGAAATCTTCAGTATGCTAACCTGTGCCGCTCCAAGCGACAGCATGACACGTATATTACAACCATAGCATCCTTTCCATCTGTCAGCTTTCGTGGAGAATCCACGTGTGTGCGTGGGACCGCTGCTGGTTACTCTTTCAGCTCACTGTGCATTGTTTTGCTAACTTATGTGATAGCCTATATTCGTTCGTAATGATATTTGACATCATATAGGCTAGCGCAGAGAGCACCTCTGAGTAGATATCTTAAAGGGGCGCTATATAAATGTTCATTTACATTACATAACTCAACATATTGGCAAGATGATTGCACTATATTTATAGCTCAACGTTACCTCCAGCTACTTACGCTGTTATAAGCCTGTGTATACATAAAAATGAATTAGGCATACGTTATCTCAATGCATTCGCCAAATGGAAGCACGTCGCCTGTTCTCCACCACCAAGCAGATTGTAATCGCCCATAGAAGAAAAGCAGTCCTTTCAGTTAGCCCTGAGGTAGCCAATAATAAGCCAGCGCTTCGTGAATAAGCTGGTGCCCTGCGCTTGACTTTCGAGCAGCGCTTAAGAAGTTTGGAGATTGCGATTAAGATGAAGTGTTTGCAACTTCATTTTCTTAACCTCGGCATATGAGAGCGGGTAGCCAGTCGATCTCCCTCGCCGTCTCATCTTCCCACCGACAGTGTACGGTCAGTGTACTCATTGCAGCTGAGTTGGCGAGATGGCGCAGGTGGAACAGAAGCCTCCAACCAAATTTCCACCATGGATAAGATTTGAACCCCAGACCTCTCGATTGACAGGCATGCACGCTAACAACTACACTATCGAGCACCACGTAACAGGTAGTCACTTAGCACTTCCTAAGTTCCTATTGACACAAAAAGTGTTACTGAAGCGTATTATTTACTATTTTATATTATCTAAGAACGAAGGGCTTTGATGAGATTTTGAATCCTGGGATATGATGAGCTAAGATAAGATTGAATTGGACTGAAGACAAACAGTATTGATTTGGATAGCATAGGTTAGGTTTGGATACGATTGGATTAAACATGATTAAATAGAGTTGAATAAGATATGACAAGATGGGATAGGATATGATTGGATTAATGGATAGGATTAGGTCGGATTTTACTAGATTAAAAGTGTTTGTATACACTGAATTTAATATCCAACCTGTTAGATTTCGACTAATCGTCGACCATGAAAATTCAGTCATGCATGCCGTTCAGGAGCGTTCATTCAATTCCATGTTCCAATCCAATGAATCGAATGAAATCCAATGAAATCTAATGAAATCTAATTAAATCTAATTAAATCCGATGAAATTAAATTAAATCCAATGACATCCAATTAAATACATTAAATTTAATTAAATCAAATGAAATCCAATTAAATCCAGTGAAATCCGATGAAATACAATGAAATCCAATTAAATCATATATTCAAGTAAATTCAATGAAATTCAAAGAAATGCAATGAAATCCTATGAAACTGAAGCAAATTCAATACAATCTAATCCATACTATTACCTAGATTCAACAAACTGTGTTCTGGAAACTTCTCCGTTATCTTTATCGTATGCATTGCATCAATCGATTCTAGCCTTTCCGCTAAACCGCAATTCCTATCCACATGTGTTGTTTGGGATGGAACTGGTCAAGATCCATGGGTCCCAAGAGAAAATAGGAGACAGGCTGCAGTGCATGGGACCCATTGGGAATGTTCATTCTTTACATATCTTCTGTCATAAAACCGCCAATTGACGAATTCCGCGGTCAAGACTTCCCATTTTTTACAGCTCACAATAGTACCAAATTTACTTCTTTGTTGGCGTCAGAGGCAATCGTATACATTGCTAGCTTAAACGGACTTCGCACAGCAGTTTCACTATTGTTATTATTGTCAATTTATTAAGCGCCACTAACTGATGACCAATCATCAATCGATGGCGCTGAGCAATTTGTAAGTGAAGGATTTGCTTCAGGTCCCAATAGCAATCGTCTCAGGAGAGGAGGATCGAACCCTACTAATACTGGACCGCAGCCGTTTCAAAAGTAGGTGTATGAAGTGGGAGTGTTTGCACCTCTGAATAGGCAATCTGGTAGGGGTGCTATAACAAGTGTTCAAATACAATACAATACAATACAATACTATCCGCATTACAGTGACTCGTATCAGCAATAATTATTGAATTCGAGCAACGAATATTTTGACTCTTGCTGAAGGTGTAAGGTTCTCGGCCATTCTTTGTGACTCATGATCTAAAGGTCTGGAATTCACTGCAGCTCAGTTCTGTAAATTGGGTCAGTTCTCAAAACTTATTCGAGTAATGGTAATTTTGATTAGTGTTATAACGTCAATAGCGCCTGTGTCACGAGATAGAGTATCCCCCATACATGAGTATCCCCCTTAGCGAAATGGAGTATTCGGTTTAGTTTGCCTTTTTGGCGGTTTATAGGTGTATTCTCTCGTACTGTTTGGATTTATTGTACTCACAAAATATTTTAAGTTGCGTATCTTTAGTTTGTAAGTCGACCTGAAATTAATTTACTTCGTTTTTGGTGATTTTGACTGGATTGTCGTAGGGGCTATCGTGATGCGTATGACGATGGGGGATAGAATGGTTATTGGTTAATCCCCCCCGGATACTCTAAACCGGTTTATTCCACCCGGGAGGGATAAATTCATACATCCCCCCCCGGATAGTCTTAGGACGGATACTCTATTTCGTGATACTGGCTGTCTTTTGCACAAATCATCAGGGATTATTTTTGAGGTGTTCCTAAAACGCGATCTATAATCCATATATTTAGATGCATAGGGTTTATGGTAATAGTAACATTCTGGCACGAAGAGCAGACGTTCAGCATGGACGCGGGATCGCTTCCCGCTATAACCCTCCCAAAGATCGACTCAGTCTTTCATCTGCCAGATGGCGTTGGTAAAATGAGCAGTTGGACGTGATGGACGCCTTGCATGGCTGCCAAACAGTTATATTCGACTCCTGTAATAACTTGTGATCATCCTTTCAAACTATGAATTGTAATCATACTGCGTTGTGTCAGTTTGAAATAATAAACGAAGATTATTATTATCATATCCAAGTACATTTTGTGGTAAGGTATATCCGAGTACATTTTTTTAATTGTAAGTACATTCGAGTACATTTTGTGGCAAGGGATATTCCAACACATTTTTGGTAAGGTATATCCGAGTACATTTTGTGGAAAAGTAAATTTGAATCCATTTTGCTGTAAAGTACGTTTAAGCCCTCGTTCTTGTAACGCATATTTTGTCCATTTTGAGTTCATTTGTATAGTACGATAGGTAGTCTACATTTGAGTTCATTTTGTGGTCACATTGAAAGGTATATCTGTGTCCATTTTTTAAATTGGTAAGATAATATCTATCTTATGGCAAGTCAGTATTGTATTGCATTGTATTGTATTGTATTTAAAAATTTATAAAGGGTCTCTCACAGTGCACACCGATCAGAGGCGCTCCCAGTGCGAAAGTCCTCGAGAATAAAGACTAGTTTTGAGGTACCGAAAAGATGTGGCAGGACCACCATGCAGATAGTATGGTGGTGAGAACAAAGGGGAAGTTGATTCCATAGCGAAGGGCTAATGCAGGCAAAGGCACGAGACTGGGCTATGGCCATTCTCACTCGAGGGGCTTCTACACCAACTATTTGCCGATGATGTGCAAGCCTACATCCACACCCATTCAGCCGATGCGGTGGCTACTGTGAGTCAGATGTGTCTGACTATGGATGTCCTCTCTTCTTGGATGGCCTCCAATCGGCTACTCTTAAATCCCTCTAAAACACAGCTCATTTGGCTGGGTAGCCGTAGACAACTGCAGGGTATCGACTTTCCTCAACTTACCCTGCTCTTTCCTCACATAACCTTTTCCCTCACAGTTCGTGATCTGGGACTTTCTCTTGACTCCGAACTTACTTTATCTCAACATGTGAACTCAATTGCACGGAGTTGTTATTATCAGCTTCGTCAGCTTCGAGTGGTCTCTCGCTCTCTCTCTCTCATGATGCAGTTGTGGTCCTTGTTCATGCCTTTGTTACTAGTCGAATTGACCACTGTTCCTCACTACTTGCTGGCCTTCCCCTTGGTGTTTTAGGGCGACTAGATCGAGTTGTATACGCTCGGCTGCTCGGCTTATTGGACGGCTTCCTAAGTACTCTCCTGTCTCTGCATACATGCGTGATGTGTTGCATTGGCTGCCTGTGTCTCAGCGTATCTCATATCGCATTGCTGCTCTTGTTTCTCGTTGGGTTCTTGGCTGCGCTCCATCTTACTTGCGTGATCTTTGCCGCCCAGTGTCTGATGTTCCAGCGCGTCGGGTGCTTCGCTCTGCGACGAGGGGTGAGTTCCTTGTTCCACGGACTCGCTTGGTTATTAGGCAGCGCCAGGGACCCGGGAACCTATGGCGCCGCATACGCCGATGCTCACACAAATTTTGACCCTGTGGCGCCAAGGCAGGGTCATGCTCACACAACTTTTTGGAAAAAGTAATACTATGAAAATAACACAGTAATGGAACCTAACCAGCCGGCCAAAGCTGGCCCTGGCATTAAGCAAAGGGCAGCAGACGACTGCCAAGTCTGGTAGGATGACAAATTGTGCGAATTATGGATACTTGATACTTGGCTACTCTTTGAGCCTGAACGGTACCACATGTGTAAATGTGTTTGTCGGAAGTCGGAGGTACTGAAGTGACACGGGCTGACGACGGGCAATATATCATTCTACAAGACTGGGCGCCAGTGGGCGGGCTATGGTTACAGACAGGACAGCTAATTATTAAGACAGCAGTGATATATATTAATATATATATACATGTTTAGATATACATATATATATATATATATATATATATAGATATAAACATAGGCACAATATTCAATGTGTCGGCTCTCAGAGTGCCTGGAGAAATAGAGACTAGATCAGTTCTTCTCGAGACTCCATTCGAGTGTATACAGAGGATAATAAATAATTTTGAATAAATAAAATTGGTAAATAAAGAAAGTGCAGCCATGTCTAGCGGACCGCCTTTAAAGGCATTTAAACAGACGTTTCTGTCGTTTTGCAAGTCACCTGCAGCTAGGAGGTCTGATGGTAAGTAGGCTACAACTAAATAAACTGCATTTCACATTTATAAGCAATTCGCCACAGCACAAATATGAGCATAAGAAAAACTTGACAAACGGCATTATACCTGACAAATTCCTGTAAATAAATTTTATTTTCTTCCATGCAAGAAATCCATCTTCATCGCATGTCTTACTTGTAATTGCAATCATAATCGTAATAGTAATGGTAATCTCGAGATTTCTTCAGCGCCCACAAAAGCTAAGTCGCAGGCGCTCAGTCAAAATAAAATATACAATAAATATTTTATTATAATAATTGGAAATAAAATCGATAGCCAGAGTGTTAGGATACAAAGGGTCAGGCAGGCAGACAGTCAGGCATCTATAGTGTTTAGTGGATGGTGTTTAGAATTGAAGTGCGAGGGAGGCAAGTGGATGACGAGGAATTAGGATAAGATTTGTGAAAGATCAGTGTTTTTAGTTTTGATTGAGCGACCTGTGGATATATTATTATTATTATTATTATTATTATTATTATTATTATTATTATTATTATTATTATTAAATAAATTTGTAACGCGCGAAATGTGAATTTAGCAGTTATTGACTTATTGTGCTATTGTCGCCTTTTATGTCATCAATATTGAGCGTAATAAACCACCAGTGGTTGCAAAAATGACAAAATATTGTTGTAGATAATATCAGGCATAATGAATAATTTTATCCTCCTTAGGTCTGTGGCCTACACGGCTGAGGTTGGCTCACACAACTTTTAAACACTTCCCGGGCCTCTGGGCAGCGCCGTGCTTTCTCGGTTGTTGGCCCTTCCATTTGGAATGACCTACCACTTAAGCTCCGTTTTTTACTTTTAAGCCATCTGACAGGGTTCTACAAGTCCCTCAAGTCTTTTTTCTTTAGTCGTGGCTGGGCCGGGAGCGCTCCTGAGTAGTTTCTTGAAGGGGCGCTATATAAATGCTCTGAATGAATGAATGAATGAACAAAAAAGTCAAGACGATCCGAAGAGCGTAGTGGGCGAAGAGAAGCGGCCGAGGTAGACCGACGTATTGAGTCACAGAGGTATTTAGGGGCAAAACCTAGGTAGGATCGGCAAATGAGGACAAGTACCTTTAACTGGATGCGTGCAGTAAGGAGAAGCCAGTGTAGTTGTTCAAACATGAATGTATAGAGATATTGGAGAATCGCGGCAGACGGGCAATAGGTCTCCCATAAGCATAGCATACTTCAGCCGCTGTATACCGGAGGAGGAAGAACAGTCCCTTAAGCTGACTTTGAGACAGTAAGCGACTTCATTTTCTTGGCCTCTGCATATATGAGGGCAGGTGACAAGTCCTCTCCCTCGCCGTTTCATCTTCCCACTGACAGTGTACGGTCGCTGTACTCATTATAGCTGATTTGGCTATGGTGTGCTCGTGGAGCAGAAATCTCGAACCCAATTTCTGCCCTGATGAAGATTTGAACCACAACCTCTCGATTAACAGTCCAGCAAGCTAACCAGTAACCACTACACTATCGAGCATCCCCGCTTTGAGCGGCGCAGTATAAATGCCCAATTACGATCACAGTTACAATTACCATTACAATTACAATAATTTACAAGTCCCTAAGCTATGCCCGCCATGCTGCCACACAACGCCCCATTCAGCCAACTTACAACCCTATTAGAACTCACTGTAGCAATCAATTGCTAAGTGCCGACAAGCGAGAAAATTCTGCTCTAATCAGACGAGGCATCTTCCGCAAACAAACAACGTCCCAAGGGACCACCAGATAGCAGAAGATACGAAACGGTCAGTGGCTAATTACCGGACAGGCGTGCTGAGTGGTCAGTGCTGACCAGTGGGCAGTCCACGCTGTCCGTCCACGGCCGTCACTGGTCGCGTACGCCGCCGTAGTACTCGAGATGCGCCGCCGTGATACGCGCCCGCCAGGAAGCGAGCTCATCGCTTAAGTAGCTGGGTGGACCTAGCGCGTGTCCAGGAGGCGGACGCTGGAGTCGGGCAGATGCAACCGGGAGGCTGGCCGTTTACGGGATGCGATGACGATGATGATGGCGATAAACAGGAGACAAATGAGAACGCGATTCGACGATTGCTTGTGCCGTAAAAACGAGAAGTGTATTTGGCGTTAGGAAGCGATTAGATACATCTTAAGTTCATTCAATTAATTGTAATATAGAAATGATAATAATTATCATAATTATATTCAACGCCAGGATGTTATTCTGGGATTGAGAGTTTCGGAAGTTCAGTCGGGCAAGTATCAAACATGAGAGTTACATTTGGCTTTTGGTGCGATTCTGCGATTAGATCGCTTATGCGGATACATTCAACAATAACGTAATATAGACTGAGACAAATATCATCATCGTCTTGGAAGTTGATCTGCAAGAACGCTACAACAACGCCGAGTATCTATATCTTAAAGTGTTGAACCGAGACACCCGTTCACATCTAATGAAACGGTCCCTTTTGCAGTCAACAGGATCTTCCGCGACTTGCTCATGTAGTCCTACCAGAGTCTCTCTTTTCGTTTCTGAATACTCTGATTGCCGTATACGGTCCTCGCAACAATTGAAACCCATGCGGAGTTAGTCGATCATTACAACAGCGGATCTATGCCGACAGGGTCTGACGGATTGAAGGGTTGGAGAACATATACTCTCAAGCATCAATCAACTCTTAAAGCCATTCGCAGTAACCGATTGACCCTTTATTTCGAATCGGAATTGAATCTGCAGATTGCAGAGTTTTGAAGGACGGATCGAACAATTCACGGATACACTGCATAGGCTACACAGAATAAACGCTCAGTCTTATACCCATGGAAAGTGGCAGACAGATACTCGTGACGCTACAACAATGTTTATTTACACTGGAGTAACTTAACCATTGGATCCAAGTTGGTTCCGAAATAGAAGTCAAGAACACCGGAAGGTGGTCTTCCCGTACAACCATTTTGATGTCCAATTGGATGTTTTTCAACTGGAGCTACATAAGTATTGGATCACGTCATTAATTCTCTCATTCGTTCAGTAAATTATGAGGAGCATTTTCGAGAATAGAACTCATGCAGCCGTTCCCTTTATCCTCGGCGATGGAGTTTCTCAAAGTGGGCAACAGTTGAATGGAGCTTATCCCGACGCAGGGAGCAGGTCATGGCAGTAGTTTGGAGGGAAGGATGTCAACTAAGCCTTGATAGTAGCGCTGTATAAGTCATCAGATAAGACTATAGATTAGATCGGAAGGCGTGATTTCCTCGAAACTTCTTTTCTCAGATACCTAAGGAAACTTGCAAACATAGCTATAGAGATGTTTTCACACCACAACGGAAGCGGTTCGTGCGGACTCCTGACCGCCTCCGACTCCTTCAAAGGCTGCTTCCGGCCTCCTTTGGTCAGTCCTGATGTAATCTCACCAAATAACTACTCCTCCTCCGTCAAGGACCGGAACTGCCTAGAAATGAAGGGTAAGTTGCTGTCGAACGTCTGGGACCCAACATCCGGTTCCCCTTCTTCCTCTTCGGCTCCGTCGAGGTTCTCACTTCCTGCACCACCTCCACAGTTCTACTTCGACGCCAAGTACGCCACCCGCTCCATTCGCGCCTCGTCGTTCCAGCTCTACCACTCGAAAGGGTTCAAGATCACGGTCCCGGAAGACGGCTGTGACGCCTCGTCCCCGTCGGCGGACCTCCACTCTCACCACACCATGAAGCACCAGCGCCCGGAACACCAACCCCCAGACTCTCCCTTCCGCTCCTTGCGACAGGGCACGCGCCTCCACAAGACCAGTTTCCTGGCGGACGGTCGCTACTACCCCTCAGCGATGTCCGAGGACCCGACGCGGCGATCGGGTCCCAACGCGGGCATCTATAACCCATACATGCGCCTCGGGAGCGGCCGTCCCTCCGTCAACCGAAGTTTCTTCCGCGCCCTGACACCACGACCTCTCCTACCCACTGACCGATGGCCACTACCTCCACCCCCGCCACCTCAGCAACATTTCGAGGGACTCTGGATGCACCCGCCGACACAGAAACCATTCTACAGCAGCTGCTCTTCTTCCATCAGCGCTGACCAGTTCCAGCTGATGACCTCAGCCAACGATAAGTCAGTCTCACCGCATCAGGCGTTGGAGACTCTTATGAATCGAAAGACGTTCCTCCAGCGCGGTCAACCGAACAACAAGGACGGCTCCGGTAAACCTTCGACGCTGTTCCGGTCCAGTGAGCTCCTCTCGCTGCGTCCCATTCCCGAAGAGGTCCCACCGGATCCGCTTCAGTCGTCCGCCATCGCGTCCCTGTCCTACCTCTGCTCCGGACTGAGTTCCGACAAGCTCGCCGCAACGACCGAATCCACCAAGGGCCTCCTCCATGGCCCAGGGTCTGAGTCACCCTCCAACAGACCCTCAGGGTTTGATGCCCGCTCTCCTCTTGCAGCCACCTTTCCAGTCGCTACCTCTACCTCCGAGACCTTCTTCTTCTTCACCAGAGGTTCGTTGATCCAGCTGGCTGATGGGACTCTGAAGAGGGTGGAAGACTTGGAGACGAATGACTTCTTCCAGAACACTGGACTGGATGGATCGATGAAGATGGACCTCAGCAAGGTCGAGGATATTCGAAAGATGGATGGAACAGGAGAGGCGGTGCTCTGCTTTCGAGTCGGAGCGAAGCAGACACGGGTATGAAGCAACTGACACTGAACAATAAATTTCGTCATTTTCCACTGATTGTCTTTAGTTTGTTTGCTCAGGTCCTTCTCTGTGTTTAGCCTCACTTTTATTGTCTCATTTTTTTTTGCAAACAAACACATTCTTTTTCTTTCTTCTTTGTTTGTTTCTTCTTTCTCTTCTTTTTCTCTTTCTTTGCCTTTTACTGTCTTTCGTTCTCTCTTCTTTTTCAGGTGCATGTGTTGTCCTTATTTTTTAAGTCCTTTCTCTGTTCTTCATCATTTGTGCCTTTATTCTTTCAATTAGTCATGTTTGGCCTTTTCAGTTTCCTTGCCACTTTTTGGTTCAGTTTCATATCTCTTTTTCTTTTTTCTGTTTCTCTTTCTTTTAGTCTAATTGTGAACTTCTGGTTTTCGTTTTCTTTATTTTTCAGTTTATTCGGTTTTTCTCCTCGTTGTCTGACCGCATACATAGCTGTTCACTTTCAAGACTCGGTCCGGCACTGGTCGCCTCTTGGAAGTTAACTGGACGCTCAGATAAGGTTCAAGGGCAATGTTCTGTTTAATTAAGACAAATATTACAATATATAGTGGTCTCTCGCTCTCTCTCTCATGATGCAGTTGTGGTCCTTGTTCATGCCTTTGTTACTAGTCGAATTGACCACTGTTCCTCACTACTTGCTGGCCTTCCCCTTGGTGTTTTAGGGCGACTAGATCGAGTTCTACGCTCGGCTGCTCGGCTTATTGGACGGCTTCCTAAGTACTCTCCTGTCTCTGCATATACATGCGTGATGTGTTGCATTGGCTGCCTGTGTCTCAGCGTATCTCATATCGCATTGCTGCTCTTGTTTCTCGTTGTGTTCTTGGCTGCGCTCCATCTTACTTGCGTGATCTTTGCCGCCCAGTGTCTGATGTTCCAGCGCGTCGGGTGCTTCGCTCTGCGACGAGGGGTGAGTTCCTTGTTCCACGGACTCGCTTGGTTATTAGGCAGCGCCGTGCTTTCTCGGTTGTTGGCCCTTCCATTTGGAATGACCTACCACTTAAGCTCCGTTTTTTACTTTTAAGCCATCTGACAGGGTTCTACAAGTCCCTCAAGTCTTTTTTTCTTTAGTCGTGGCTGGGCCGGGAGCGCTCCTGAGTAGTTTCTTGAAGGGGCGCTATATAAATGCTCTGAATGAATGAATGAATATTATTTTATTATTGCAGCAATTTTATATAGCGTCCCTTCAAGACTATATATACTCTGGACTCTGGAGCGCTCCCAGCCCAACCCCGGTTGTACAGTACAGTCTTGAGGCTAAGAAAGTAAAAAGGAAGAGAGCACAGTGACACATAGGCATTAGGCGCAATGCAATAGGAAGCCCATTCCAGGTCGCAGGGCCAGTCACAGAGAACGCACGGCGCTCTCGGATAGTTGTTCGCGAACGGGGGACAAGGAATTCGGCTTGCACAGCCGAAAGAAGGGATCCACGTTTCGGAGCGGCCACCGCGGAACAGCAAAGTTCCCGCATATATGTTATTTACTTACGTATTACCTAAATACTAATAATACGCTGCTACAGCTTTTCATAGAGCCCTCCCTTGTGTACATCGGGACATAAATAATAATAATTATAATGATTTAATAGCATTTATAGGCTAGCTCAAATAGCGATTTTACTAGCATGGCACTATGTGAAGTTCCTTAAGTAAACACAAACTCTTTTTCTGTCTACAAGACAATTATAGAGTTGTGCTGTTGACGTTGAAATTTGAGTCAGTAGTACAGTGGCCTTGACCTTTCTCTGCTTCAGGTGACCTTCCGAGTTCCAATGAACCATCCATTCTTCGTCTACAACCGTGGTTGGTCGTCATGTGACCCGGTTCGAACCCGGGCCACCTACGGACTGGACTGTCGCCCACTATGCACCGGTGACCCCTGCGTCTCCCTAACCCAGATGATACCTCAACCCAGCCCTTCCTCTTCCCCTCTCCATCCTCCTCCTCCTCCTCCTCAGATCACCCGAACACCATCCTCAGCAACCACCCAGCCTTCAGATTACCCATCGCAACATCACACGTCGCTATGGCAACCTCAGCTTGCAGCAGCAGCAGCAGCAGCAGCAGCAACAGAGGATGAAGATGAAGACGACGACGATGAGGAGGATGGAGACGATGATGTTGCTGAGGATGAGGAAAGGTTATCCTCATCGGCAGCAGTGGATGCGGAATCGACACCAGCTGCAGGACCAGCAACGGAGTCAAAGACGACAGTTGAGACTGAAGTGGATGAAGAGATCAATGTGGATAAAGAAGATGATGAAGATGCTAGAACGATTCCTGTCTCAGCAACCGGAAGGAGCGATGGAACCCCAGGCGACTGACGACGAACATCGGTTCCACACTCTTTAAGCAGTTCCCTAATAAACTAAACCAAATATGAACAACTTTAGGAATGTTTATTTTAAACAGTTTGTATATGTAACGGTGTCCAGACAATTCGGCGCAAGACAATTCGGCGCCAGACAATTCGGCGCGGACAATTCGGCGCAAGACAATTCGGCGCACGGACAATTCGGCGCCAGACAATTCGGCGCATTTTGCTCCCATTTGTAGTTAATAAGTAATTATCAAACGCATCGACTTGTATTCTATATATATCTGGTCAATGATTGTTTATTAAAGGTTATAGGCCTAAATATTTATTTCTATAAATTATTATTAACTCAAGTATTTTCTACGAATACAAATATAAATGTCCTATGTAAGAAAACTAGTAGTCATTAAAAAGTCTAAAATTTCTACGAATACAAATATAAATGTCCTATGTAAGAAAACTAGTAGTCATTAAAAAGTCTAAAATTTCTACGAATGCAAATATAAATGTCCCATGTAAGAAAACTAGTAGGCATTAAAAAGTCTTGGAATATAATAAGTCTCTACGAAGTTAAAAAGCGTAAGCCTACAAAGCAATGTTGTGACAACAACCGCGTAAGAATGACGCTAGATCTCGATTTTCGTAATCATTCACCACAGCTTGTAGACGCTCATTAAGATTGATTGATTTGATAATGCACTTCAATTCGGCGAAGTTCTTTATTGTAAAACTTGAGACAGCTTGAGACAATTCGTTTGAAACCCACTTCTTTTTAAAGGTCAATTCAAATAACAGTCAATTCAAATAAGATTCGGCCTATAATAAATATTTACATTTACAGTGGGCCAATACAATCGCGGAAATCTTTTATTTTCCTGAATTTAAATATCTGCGCCGAATTGTCTGGCGCCGAATTGTCCGTGCGCCGAATTGTCTTGCGCCGAATTGTCCGCGCCGAATTGTCTGGCGCCGAATTGTCTTGCGCCGAATTGTCATAGCACCATATGTAACTCAACTCTAAACAATTTTGTGAATGTTCCTTTCAACTATTTTTTAATGTGAACCAAATATAAACAAACCTAGGAATTTTTATTTATTTAAACATAATAATTATGTTTAAAACTATATCATAATGAATTTACATATTATTTATATTCTGTGTTAATATAATTTACATTACATTATAAGGAATGTGAATCAAGTATAAATAACTCGAGTTGCGTTTATCTATAGCAGCTGAGGAATGTATAATAAAATGACAAATATAGACATGTTTAATAATGTTAATTTAAACAGTTTATGAATGTAAATTGGGAATGTTTATTTTCCAGTGTATTTTCCACTGTCAATTTGTGTGGACTAAAGATAAACAAGTCTAAAGAATTTTGATTAAACTGTTTTTCTAAATGCAAACCAAATACAAACATTAAACAACTTTCCACTGTTTATCTGTTTATCTGTCTTTATTCATGTATGCAATCAAATCACAGACATATTCGTGAAACCAAAGAAAACGACTGTACAGTGTATTTGAAGAAAAACTGTTTGTAGCAGGAAGCCAGTGTCGATCGCGACCAGACTGCTTTATCGTAATTGCAATTGTACTTAAGCATGTAGCATCTCCTCACGAGAAACTCATCAGAGACGATCACAATACGGGAGATAACATTTAAGGGACACGGCAGTCGAATAAATAGAGCACTCGGCCTGTAACGGGGAGGGTACGAATTCTCCTCTGAGGCTAAAACAATACGGGAGCTTGTAAGGACCTTGAGCAAGTCTTGCGTTATAAGGACCTTGAGCAAATCGTTCACGTACAATTGCTCAGAGCCATTGATATTCTGCGGTACGGTCATGCGTGCACTTCTGAACTTTGGAAGGGAGGGCAATATCAAATGCAATTACATTGTTTTGTATTGTATGGGATAAAATGTGAGGCCGTAGGTCCAGCCTTACATAGATTATACTCTCAACTTGGGGGAGCTTGTATTTTACTCCGAAAAATCGTCTCTGGAGAGTTTCTAGTTTGTGCTTGCAGATAATTTTAGTCATGTGATGTTCTTTCACCATGCAGACAACTTATGTCACAAAGTGTTCTAACAAGGTGGAGAATGTACTCGTGTTCTTTGAGAGGCACCTGAACACGCTATGGAAATATATAAGTATTAATTTATTTATTATTAATTGTTGTTAATTATTAACATCTCTATTGCACCCGTGTCTAATGCACAAGGCATCACGCGATGGGGCTTGAAAATCAAACCGTATAACGAGGTATCTAACCAGGTGACCATGCAGTCCACGAAAGCATGCAGAGAGACATGGCTTCAATAAAAGAGTTTTGATTGATTGATTGATAATACAACCTGAGGACAATAAGCAATTTGGAAAAGGTAAATAAGTACGAAAGTAAGTACTAAATGTCAAGATAGAAACATGTGTGCGTTAATCAGCTTTAAAGAAGCCCGTGAATGAATAACGGGCTCGAGACTGCTTGCCTGTGCATATTGCGGTGACATAATGTTGATGAGGGAAAGCGGCGACGTCTTCCAAATGATTGACAGAGCGGAGTGTAAAATTACAGGAGTGCACGTCTGCAGGGCAGGCACAACTACAGCGGTAGATTTCTATGTGAATAAATGTTTATTTATTATATGCCATTTGTAAAAATTAATATTAATTTATCATATGCATTTGTAAAAATGAATTGATGGTCTGTTTCTTTTATAACGTGCACGCGATTTATGAACGTTTCTGTATAATTATCTAATTTTATCTTGTGTATTTAAATTAAAAATAATATATTGTTATGGTTTTGCAATACCTTTTTAACTAAATCTATAAAGAGATCAGAACTCTTTGGCTAAAAATCGAAACTTATAAACTTTGTGCTTAGATATTTGTATTGGATTCCTGATCAGCCAAGCATCTTTTCAATTCGGGTTCATAGTTTATTATAAGACAATGAATGCTGGCCAACCACAATAAGTCAGTTGGGTCCTTGTTCCGTTATTCAACGGGTCATCTGAGAGTTAGGCCTATTAATAATATTTTGATTATCTTTCTACGTAAACCAAAAACTGATTTTGGCCAACGAACTTCATCAGTCGCTATAGATATTTAGAACTTTGTTATGTGACTTTGTTCCCAACTTAAAACTTGGTACCTTTTCCGATCGCATACTATCCACCATATTATAAGGCTCTGTCTTACCGGTCTGATTTTCTTTCTTCTGGCAACTCATCCCTTCTAGCGCTTCATAAACGCTGAGATTTATTGTCCACGAGATATAATACTATCTTCCTGTCCATTCTGCAATTAATTCTACAACTTAATTGGCTTAGACGCGTGTAGGACCACAACAATTCAACTGCAGGGCCACAATCTCTAACCTCTCTTCTTGACTTGATGCTCATTGACCGACCAATTATAGAGGATGGAGGGTTCAATCAGGCGTGATGACCCATTGACGGCCATCTAACCATGCAAGTATACTACGGTGCAATTTCGCGCTTGCTGAACCGTGGTATCCACTCAGGCATGCTGCGGACACTCAAGTCGCGATTCGCGAAGTAATTAATTGCTTTGCCCAATTGTGCATAAAAGTATCGAAAATGATGGGAAAGGTATATATACGAAAGCTGCTTGATGATTCCTTGATTTTGAGAAGTCCTTTGACATATTTTTTCTGAAGTCATTTGACGTATTACCCACCACTACATTTCGCAAATGACCCGACAATAAATTTGTGGGGTTGAAATCTTGTGGTAATTTTTTTGGCTCCCCAGCGAGGAGGCAATGATGGAGGGATCTTATACAAGCTAATACGTGATAACTTCTTGATTTCAAGAAACGTTTTGATGGAACAGATCTCCGCTGTCATTTTCTCTCACTTCTACATTTCGCAGATGACCAGAAATAAGCTAAACTATCGTATACAAGCTTACTCAGTTCTTTGAGCTTAGCCTTACAATTTACAAACTGATTCAAAAAGTTTCTTGATTTTAAAAAGTCCGTTGACTATATATTTTCTGGTACAAATGAACGCCTGTTGGATTGGCATTAATATCGATCGAAAGACAACTGGCTGAGTGAGAATATTGACTTTCAAGTAATCATCAGTCGCTTTGCATTGATAAAGTCTCGCAGAA
>JACEVL010000547.1:162500-425000 GCA_020284085.1 Aporrectodea caliginosa | reverse complement strand
GCCTGACCCTCCAGACAAATTTCCTGCTCCTTATAGCCATTTTTCATAAATCCTGAGGGATCCTTGATACCTCGGGTAAAAATAAAATTAAAAAAATAAATAAATAATAATAATAATAATAATAATAATAATAATAATAATAATAATAATAATTATAATAATAATAATAATCGTGTGGTGGTGGTTGTTGTTGTGGCAGTGGTTGTTGTTGTTGTCGTGGTGGTGGTGGTGGTGGTGGTGGTGGTGGTGGTGGTGGTGGTGGTGGTGGTGGTGGTGGTGGTGGTGGTGGTGGTGGTGGTGGTGGTGGTGGTGGTGGTGGTGGTGGTGGTGGTGGTGGTGGTGGTGGTAGTATAGTAGTAACATAGACAGACCGAGACAGAGACAGCGCACAATTAATTAGTCAGTGTATTTTTATTAGCCTTCTATAGGACATTTGAGTATTATAGGCTACAGTTCACAGTAATAGATTAGATTTTATTTGAAAAACTGTCTAACAGTGGACAACACTAAAAGTGGTTTGACACATTATACGATGTAGCCTATACAAATAATTTGCGTCTATATACGAGCGTGGTAACCACAACAGTATCTGCCATTCCATAGACATTGCATTGAAGGAGTGGAAGGGTACTATCTGATTGGTGATGTGAATTTACTGAAGCCCTGCGTTCAGACGAGTTCGTTGTAGAAAGCTATTAATGGCACGTATAGACAAGGAAATTGCATCCGATATTAGGATCAGCATTGTCCGATAAAAAAAAGACTGAAAACCCCGTCAATTAAAACTAATCGCCTCGTGTTCCTTATCAGAACTATACACTGGCAGCCTGTTCTGATGGTAAAAATATAAGGGTTCTGCCTCAAATTCTAAAAGACACCGATCCTGTTAGTGATGGAAATTAGGCTACACAGGACATTTTTTTATTTTAGTCCAAAAGTGTTACGACATCCTATGGCTATAATATATGGCCGTTGACGTCTTTTACAAAAAGCAATTACATATCAGTTCATTATCTTCATTTGAGATCGTTCGTTCCTCTTAACATAGTGTTCTACCAATTTAGTAAGTATAGCCTATATAAATACATAGCCTATTCTATAATTTGACCATTTTACAGTTCATTTTTAATGGCTTTTAAGGCTCTTCTCGTTGGTTTTATGGCTCCTTTTTGTGGCCATCAAGCTCTCTTCCATTGGCCATTTTGGCTCTTTTTAGTTGCTGCATGTTTAGGTTCTTTTCCAGTGGCCATTTCGGCTCTTTTCGATGGCCATTTATATAATAGGCTAAACTTAACAAAACACAAGACCGCGCTTCTGCTTTTATTTATATATAGGCCAATATCTCACTTAAAAGAGGTGTGTAATTATTTTTGAACAGGAAAGGTGTTGGGCGTATACGGGCCTAAGTGGAGCAGGAAATAATTGTCTGCAGCGCCGCAAGTAGACGGGGCGCAAAAATCGTGTGTTATGTTTTGCTTCCCAATCTTTTTCTGATGACTGCTTCCCATTTGAATTATGATCAGACCTGTTTGTTTCGCAAGAGTTGAGAAGTATAGTTTGTCTGTTATGGTTTGTCTGTAAAAGACAACATGTATTATGTAAGATCGCAGGTTCACTACGTTTATGCTTCGAGAGGAGCAATAGTTTGAGTTGTCTCCCAGTCTGTTTGGGAAGGAGACTCAAGGAGTTCTTGTATTTTTGTATTTCTGTTCTAGTCTGCTTAGTTTGCTTAGTTTCTCTGTTCTGCTTTGTGCGAAATAAAGTATATATATATATATATATATAGGCCAATAAGACAGACAGCGGATTTACACGGTTTGTGTGGCTTAACTAAAAACTTTACAAAATTATTTTAATTAGGTGGGTAGGGGCTCTAAAATGTATACGTCGCTTGGAGCGTCATTGAGGTTTATGTCTTTGTGTCCGTATAGGCCTACCTGTCGGTCTCTCAACTTGATCAAAAAGCCTTTTTATTAGGGCAGTCCCTAAATCACGAATTCACGGAGATCACGGAAACCGTGAATTTCGCCGTTTGCCGTGAATTTTGCCGTTTGCCGTGAATTTTGCCTTTTCCCGTGATTTTCCGTGATTTTTCACATTTTCAGCACTTTTTTCTTTTTTTCTAAAAACACGTTAAAAATGGCGACGACGACCCAAAAAAAAAAAAGGTAATCGGAAAAATTTTTCACGGTGCCGTGAATTTTTTTGCACGGTGCCGTGAATTTTTTGATTTTTGCAAAAGTATGCCGTGATTTTTTCACTTTTTGACCGTGAATTAGGGACTGCCCTACTTATTATACTACAGAAACGGCGACAACTGTTCATCAAAATTATACACCTCTTTTAGGTTATATATTCGCTCTATAAATATTCTATTCTACAATCTTTTCCAGTTTATACACACATCGGAATTTTTAATCACGGGTTTCTTGCAAGGTATTTAATTTAGTTAGGACTACAATACAATGCAATGCAACTAAAGATTTATAGCGCGTTTTAACAAAAACATGTCTTTCACGAAAGTGCGGTTCGATTATACATACCTAATTCCCTATATTCAAAGTGCAATGAGAATAGATGCATTAATGAACTGAAGTTGGAAGACTGTTCCATTCATTGGGCCCTGAGACCGAGAAGGCACGATTACCAAACTTCGGTTTGTGTGATGTAGGCCTACAGTAAAATCTCATCGCGTGGTAATAATAGTCTTTTAGAATTTGAGGCAGAACAGAGTGTTACCATTCATCTTTGAGGGAGAGGTACCAGCATGGATTGGATATGATGCACGAGGAGGAAGATTTTTAAGTTGATACAGGCGCGGATGGGAAGCCAGTGAAGTTGTAACAGTGTTGGCTTGACTTGCTTGCTTGTTTACTGTTTAACCACCACTGTGTGGTAGGCCCTAACAGAGTCTATGTTACCACACAGTGGTGGTCCGCGGACCGGTGCCGGTCCGCGAGCCCTCAGTTGCCAGTCATAATTCCGCAAAGTGAGTCCTAAAACTGGTCAAATTGTCTCGGAATCAAGAAATGGCTATTATATTTTTAAACGTCATAATATAAAACACTTATTTGATTTGCATTTAAAGGGCAATATATAGAGTCATAGAATTGGCTCAACATGCATTTAAATCAATTTTAATACATTTTGAGGAATTTAGGTGATCAGAAGCGAAAAAGAGAAATCATTAGGCCTAATAAATTTGGCACCGGTCCTTCTGTAGTGAAAAATTCCTGCCGGTCCTTGACTCAAAAAGTTCATTCCGGCCGGTCCGTGACACTAAAAAGTTTGGGAAGCACTGACATAGACCATTAGCGTCGCCCTCCTCCTTTATCCAGGCTTGGGACTGGTACTGTCCAGTGATATTTTCGTTAACGAAAACTAAAATTAGAAGTAAAAATACAGGATTTCGTTAACGAAACTTAGAAGTAAAAGTAGGAATTATTTTGGCTTCAAAAACGAAATTAGGAATTAAATTATGTATTATTTGCAGAACTAAAATTATGAATTTAATTAAGAATTATTTTCAGAAGTAAATTCATTTTACTTCTTGTGGCCCTTAAGTTGAGATGAAGGCGAGTAAATCGCATGCGATCCAAACACATAATCCATCGAAAATCTCCGGTTGAGATGAAGGTGCTGCGCATACCATTCTCTAATAATCTCTATGCAATATAGGCCTACTATCTGTGATCTTCGTTGTCTAATAACTGTCCCGCCTTCGTACCAACCTAATAACGACCTCAGTTGCGTATGACAATTTATTTCGCGTTAAATTTCATAAGTATGAGTTTATCGAGAATGTTGGCTGGAAGAAAGTGAGATAGCTCGGTTTGGGAGTTTTCCATTTTGACGTAGGCTAAGTACAGGTTGATCTACAAGCCAACTACCAAATGGTAAAAAAGACGGAATTTGTGGGACTGTGCTTGCTGGGAAGAACACAAGCAATATGCTAACATTGGTTGCTCATATGCTATGCTTGCATAAAGAAGCACACCAAACTTATATCGAGAAAGAACAAAAACTGTCTGAAGTAAAGCAAAGGGTGAAATGTAAGTCTAACAATGCAGCAGATATGCCATGCAGCGTCGCTGAATGTCCCGAAAATAGGAGATTGCTTGTCAACGTCAAAGCACAGTTTCACCTGCACTGCGGCAATTTAAATTTCTCAACATGAAACTAAAGTCACAAACAACATCAACATTGTCCAGCAGCAGCAGCAACCAAGACTGTGCGACAGTGTACGTGCATGTAATAACTCAGATGACTCGTTATTTGGCAGACATAAGGGAGAATACTAGGAATCCTCTTGCTTCCTGGAAGGAAAGGCGAACTTCGTACAGCAAAATTGCACCATTGCAGAGGATCTTTTGTCAGCTACAGCCTCACAGGCCTTTGTGGAAAGAATTTTTTCTGTATGTGGAATCCTGACTGATGGACGAACTAATCGCATGAAAAATATCTGGAAATGAGTGTTCTTGAAATTGAACGAAGATATCTTATACATGCATATAGGCCTAGTAACGTTAAAATACTTTTTACTGCACTGAAATTAATAATTATTTGGAAAACTAAAATAAGAAGTAAAATTAATTGAGAACTAAAATAGGAATGAGAAGTAAAATTATTTGTGAAGTAAAATTAGAATTAGAAGTAAAATTCAAGGACAAAGAACTGAATTAAAACTGAAGTAGGAATTATTCTGAGAAGTAAAATATCACTGGTACTGTCAGAAAGCCGCGAAAGCGAACAGTGGAGTGTGTTTAAGATAGATGCGCTTCTATAGAATAAGCGGAGTCAGACTAAAAAAAAGAAAACCCCGTACTATAAGTAAAAGCAGAAGCGTTGTCCGTGTTTTATTTCAACGTGGTAAACTCAAAAAATTTGCTGCCATATGCCGTATACGAAAGGTGAAAACTATGAAAACAATTTCTACTGACGTCGACAGCCTTTGATGCCGTAAGAAGCCGTTATAAACTGCTGGGTCCAATCGCTGTTAACACGTAGTAGGGCCTATATGCAGTGTATTATGGTAGGATATGTGACTTAATGTGTAAGCCACTATCTGCACGTTCTTCTCGCCCTCTTCGTTCTGCTGACCGGCTTGATCTTTTCGTACCTCGGTCGCGAACCTCATTAACCCAGCATCGGGGTTTCGCTGTAGTGGGTCCATCAATATGGAATGACCTTCCCCTGCAATTCGTAGCAGGATTCTGGAGGGGATCTCACTGGCATCTCTTCGCTGCTTAAAGACCTTTCTCTTTTCTCGGGCCTGTCACGCTGAGAGCGCTTCTGAATAGCTCTGCTGTGAGTAGCGCTTTACAAAATAATGTTCAGATTAGATTAGATTAGATTAGATGTATGCAACCCAACGTTGAACGGCTGTAGCACCCACCGGATGTCTTTATCAAACTCTACACTTAAATTGACATAATAATAAAATTATTATTTGCACCTAAGACCTCTTTTGATAATGGTTTTCATAATTCAAAGCTTTCACAGTTTATGCACGCATCGGAAATTGCAATCACATTTCTTTAAGAGAGAGACTGCAGGCGAGATGCGCTTCGAGAATAGGCCTATAATACGCTTACGGAATATAATAGAGGCACAGAGAAAGGGGCTGAGTTGTCGTACGATGCTAGTATTTCTAAAGCACCATACAAAAGCTAAGCGTTGGGCACCAGCTTATTCACGAGCGTTGCTGCATGAAGGTTGACCAACTACAACGAAAATACATTAGATTGGATTATGCAGTTATTAGCTCGTGCGAAATTTAAATTAATTCAGATTAGGTTGTAGCATGTGTCTGATTATGCTATGTCGTCATATTGCTATGATTTGTTAGTTACTTTGTTATGTTACATTATGTTCATAGGCCTATTATAGGGGCTAATTATGTGAAGTTATGCTCTGTTATATTATACCATGCATGTAACGTCAAATGTTATGCTGCCATGTTATGTTATTCCCTGTTATACTACGTTATGTTATTAGGGCTGCGGAAGTTAACGATTAATTAATCGATTTATCGTTAATTTATTTTAGCAATTAAATTTATTTTTAACGATTAATCAAAGACCACTTGTCCGCTTGTTATATTATCAACAAAATACGTCAGTCACTAGAACCTAGCAGTGTTAACATGCTGGTTTATTTACGTAATTGGCTAAAGGGAAGACATTTGAACTGAAAACTATAAACAAGACTACTAATATGAACAAATAACCAAGCTATTCAGTAGCCTAAGTAGTAGGCCTAACTACTAGCTCGCAATAGATAATTAAATTTTAGTAATACTGTTAAAAGATAAAACAATAAAACGACAAATAGAAAATTAACATTATTTAACAATGTTAATTTTCTATTTGTTATTACTTATTGGAAATGAATTTAATCAAAAGTCAACTATTAATTAATCGTTAACTGCTACAAAGTTAACTATTAACAATGTTTTAATCGTTAACAGCCCTATATAGGCTATGGTATGCTATGTTTGGCCATGCTGCTATTTATGTTATTTTATACTATTTTATATTATGATTTGCCATGCTATGACATGCTAGCCCGTGCTATGCTATGATTTCCTATGCCCAATTGCGTTGAGCCAGATCAGATCGGGGAGATTCGACCGTTAAAGTGGCGTCACACAAATTGCAAGATGGCTAAGATCAACGATCTTTTTTATCGGAAGATGCTGTTTTCTGCTCAATGGGTCGATTCCTTTTCTTCTGAATCCGGGTACTGCAGCAGAGATAACGAACGAGTGTCGGCATCATATTGGCTGATCTAGAAAGGATGCACTACGTGACCTTAGAATTACACGGTTCTATGTGGATAGAAGTGTTTATGGAGATAATTCGTGTTGAAAGTTTAAAAGTACTTTAGCATGAAATTAGCAGCTACTTTTTCTCGAAATCTTAACAAAGCAAAAGTATCACAATACTGCATCATTTAGCATACTTCATAAACTATATTGTATCATAGTTTTATGTAAATAACTACACTATAAAATTAGTTAGAACCTTGTTATTCTGAAGCTGGAAATATAGTAAAGGACTACAAGGTTCTAACTAAAGTGCTTTGGCTGGAGCTACAAAACATTAAGGACAACACAAATTGACATTTAAAACAATGATATTTGCCATCATTTCACAATACAATATGTATATAAAATAAGAAATAACTTCGTTTTAACGTCTATCATGAAGTTATATCCGTGTTAACACGGGTTAGACACTAAGTCTTAGTCTAGACTAAGTCTGTCTTCGTCCTAAACACAAAATTAAAGCTACTCATTAATAATAATATATTTATGATATTCACTTTAATAACACAGTCTTTTCATAAAACTGCCTGTCTTCAAGTGGTAGCCACTTCAGCATACTAGCTAAATCCTTCTTCTTCTCTGCAGTTATTTTGCACACAAACTTACTCACTTTCAAAGTATTTAAGCCTTTATCTAAGACTTGTCCATCTTTTTTGCTTCCTTTCCGGCTCTTGCTCACATATCTAATATTTTCAATTATCCATGGCTCGGACCATGAAGTTCTGTATGAAACTTCATGTTCAACCTTAGTAAGCCTCAGCCCAACTACTTTACTGAAAGGAATCTTTTGGTATTCCAAGAATTTTGCTGGTACATTGTATTGTTTAAAGTCATTGTTCTTCATTTGAATAACTTTAAACGATTTACTTCGATTAACATTTAATAGAACTCTCAGAAAAGACACGGAAGAAAAAAATTCGGCAACTTGCATAGCCTTCTCAATCTGGCTATGCATGTTATCTACTTCTTGAATACATGAATGTCCTGGAACAGAATACTTCATTGTTAGACTTGTAACGTGACTATGTCTTTGCAAAAAGTCTCCCATAGCATAAGCCATGATGGAGTTGCGATTCTGAGGCATACAGCTATCACTCCATGTAATAATTTCAGAAATATCTGGGTGATCACGCACGACTGCTGTGAGAATTTTGACTGGCACTTGCTATATCAATACCTGCCCTACCAGAAAGTGTTTCTGGCCAAATAGCACAATAGCCCTGACCAGAAGAAGCGTGAGCAGTTAAATTGTACAAATTCAATTTCCTTTTGTAAAAGAAATTACTAGTTCCTGCCTTAGGCAAGGTGATAACATTCTCCAGATCAAAACAAACTACCATTTTCTTAGACTGCTTGTCAGCCTTACGCTCTTCACGCATTGCATCCTTCTGTGCAATGTGCCTATCATATTTGACACTAATATCAGTTCCAATGACTTCCCTGTTCAATTTCAGTACTTTAAATTCTTCACACAAATCACACCTATCTGACTTTGGCATATGAAAGTCTAGGTTAAACTCTGTTACAAACATATATCTATAGTACGATTCTTTGACCGGTACCTCATCTACCTCTAAAGACTCAAGGTACAACTGATACATTTTCGATATGCTTAAATTAGCCTCTAGATACTGCTTTTTTGAAGATGAACGAGTGTAGTGCGATTCAACTGCTGGAAAGGATTCGATGTGATTTCTTACTTTTATCTTTTGCTGAGTTGATATCACTTTCTTAGTATGTTTCCCACGCTTGTCTGGAGATGGTACTCCAGTTACTGGATCTTTCTTGTTGTTGTGAAAATTGTATATAGGTTTCTGACTGATGGCCAATGTACCAAGATAGTAGTCTTTACATACACGATGTCTATCATTTCCAATGTCTAGGTAGTATTGGAATGTGTATCGTCTCCTAGAATCTTTTCCTTCACCAGGTCCTTTCGTCACAGTACATCGAGTCTTTTCGAATCTTTCCATCGTCTTTCCATAAAACTGGTACTTCTCTGTCTGCTGTAATTTGTAATAACGATTAAAAATTGATTCCCTCTCTGACTCGCTAATCTTTTTCTCACAAAAGAAACGACACTTTGTCAGACAACTCTTACTGTTACAGTTACTTTTGTTTTTACTTTTTCCCACAGTTTTTGCTGGAACTAACTTCCCTCTACGACTTAAGTATTCTTTTCCAGCCTGACAGAGGCTTTTACGCTTGTTAGCTTTCCATTCTGTAGGATTTCTTTTCCGTTTTCTGACACTCTGTTTGTTGCTCGATTCAGCTACGGTAACCGTTGTCGCAGCTACAGTAACTGTAGTCGTGTTGTCGTTCCTTGATGTTGTGTAAGCCTCTGTAGGATTTCTTTTCCGTTTTCTGACACTCTGTTTGTTGCTCGATTCAGCTACGGTAAGCGTTGTCGCAGCTACAGTAGTCGTGTTGTCGTTCCTTGATGTTATGTTAGCCTCTGTAGGATTTCTTTTCCGTTTTCTGGTATCCATCCTGTGCACAGCAAGCAATTAAAAAGATCATGAAAATAATTAATAGGCCGACGTATTATTATATTTAACGTAGTGTCTCGCGTGCCTGCAGTCGTAATAATATTATTATGAATTACAAATTATCAGTGGAGATTATAGATTGTTTGAAATAGCAAAATCACTGAAATAATGCTAAGAAACTAAACAATTATTTTATGTGAGAATGCAATATAGAATAGAATATTCTAGCCTACTCATTTTTTCACAATTTCACACTCTTTATTTCTAAATAGTAAAAGTTTAAGTCCTACAGTTTTGAAACTCTTGGCCAAAGATTTGTTATGCCCAAGCTATACGTTCTGACCAAATTTGGGACAAATCGGACAACCAGGGACGCATGAGGGAAGATATTATGGGAGACTCCAACGACAGTAATAATCTTACCCGACTGTCACAGCCGCGCAGGCGATGTCCTTGTCGCAAACATTAGCCAGATCCATACGTGGGTCGTACGTTGGGTCGTCGCCGGATTCCGATCCTTCCTCCGTCAAATGCCCATCGTCACTTAACCCCTCCAGCATCCCAGCTATATCTTTATATTTAATAGTTTTATATCGATTTCTCACAGTCACGATATTTCGCTTATCGTCTCGGTCCGCCATCTTCGTTACTTCTTATAATTAGAGTAAACATAGAACTACAAGCCTGTTTATCTATAGGTCACGTGTTAAAATTGCAGACGCCTATTGGCTCTGTACTTAGAACCTTGTAATACTGGCAGAAATTTATTTTCGTACTTAGAACTTTGTAATTCTGTCAAATACTGGTCAATATGAATCCAATTCAGTACAAGCGTCTATTACTATGGTAAAGGGGTGCAGTTAGAACTCCGTCACATTGAAATCTCCGATTTGACAAAAATGTTAGTTACAACCGTGTAATTCTAAGGTCACGACTAGTCCGGAAAGTTGGATTTCCCGCAAGAATAAGCAGTTTCATTGCTTCGGCTCCGTCGCATTGCGGCCTTAAAACCAAAAAGCTTGCACACACAAAAATGACACAATCTATAGAATCCGGGCGTATGCAGAGAGGGGAGCAGAATATTCAAAATATTGGGCGGTATTACATTCACAAAATTGGGCAGCTTACATTCAAAATATTGGGGAGATTACATTCAAATTATTGGGGATTTTACATTCAAAATATTGGGGAGATGTCATTCAAAATATTGTGACAGATTACAATTAAAATATTGTGGAGATTATATTAAAACTATTGGGAGATTACATTCAAAATACTGGGGGAGATTACTTTCAAAATATTGAGGGAACCTATTCTCCCGTCACGTCGTGATGAACGCTTATAATATGGAATGGATTATTGCCGTATTTATTTCAATGTAGGCGTCCATCTATCTGGTGCAAACGGCTCGCTAAACGGTGTAATTGGTAGGTGTTAAACCTGTCGAATTTCCCAGGCGGTGATATGAACGCATGGACAGAGGGTCAATTGCCTTTTTCGGTCGGAGGGATGGATGGGTGGGGGAGGCACTTCTGCCGCTGTACCCGGTTGCTAAGTGGGCATTTGTCGCCAATGTGACCATCTGTCACGCCCAGTGATTGCAGCCGTCAGTTCCGTTTCAGTGATTGTTCGACCGACGGCGTGTTCCGCTCTGGTGGACACAATTGGGGCGTGGCGTTTGCAGGATCCATCTTTGATATGTATATGGGTGTCCGAGTATCGCCTGCAGAGCATCTTTCAGAGTCGAGATATAATCTTATCCATCTTGTCTAGATGGAAGAATGTGTCGTCCTTGGCAAATGGTCTGAGTTATGCGATGGGACGTACTGGAAGGAGTGAACTGATAGGGGAAATTATTAATGTTATTATTACCCATTTATGAAGTGACATTATATAATGATCAAGCATCAATCGATGGCGCTGAGCAATTGTGAGTGAAGGACTTGCTCAAGGTCTCTACACAGTAACCGTGTGAGAGGAGGAGACTGAAACCTGTACGCTAACAGGTTCGTTATTATTTTCATTATTATGCATTTTAAGAGCCACTATCTAATGGCCGAGCATCAGTCGATGGCACTGAGCAATTGTGAGTGAAGGACTTGCTCAAGGTCCCGACGATCGCATCGAACAACTTCGTCGACTTCTCGTCGACTCGATCGGCTTGGCAAATAAACAATCGACTTAATTTGGTCGAGTTTTGCCGACTTGGACTGTAGTCTCTTGGCCAAAATTGCCGACAACTGCAGCATTCTATATTCCAGTACATAAATATTATGTGGGGCGCGGTGGTGTACGGGTATGTTCGGTGCCTTGCAGCCGGGGGGTTGCGGGTTCGAATCCACCTCAAGCTGCCGCGTAGGGACCCTGGGCAAGTCCTTCACTCGCAATTGCTCATGCGCTTCGGCGTGAAACTCCGATTCAGTTTCCGCGCGGTAGTCGGGCGCGCCTCTGAGTAGAAATCTTGAAGGGGCGCTATAACAAGTGCTCATACATACATACATACATACATACATATGTATACATACATATTATTATTACTCATGAATTTCAATTGCATACTCTTCTTCAAAGTAACTGTTAAACTGAAATTGAACTGACAAGTCAAATTTCAGGCATTATAATGATGTCGTGTGTCATTGACTTGTAAGTAGGAAGCCTCGCTGTCCATTCTATTAGGCCTAGCTATAGGCATTTTGGATACAAGGGAGTCTTTTACAGTGCGGTACAGAAATTAGTAGGCCTACCTACTAACAAATAAGGCTGCAGTTGAGGACGTGCAATGTCTAGCTTACAGTTAGCCTAGTTCAAGAAATTTTAAATTGCTCAAGATCTGAAGTTCGTTATTCTAGTAGGCCTAGTCTGTAGTGCATACTGCATAGGCTATGGTTGGAGGCTTGGAGCCTCTTGGCGGGTTCTGTCACAGTTCACCAGATGCTAAACAGAACAGCGAAACAAAACTAACCTAGTAGCCTATAATAATTATGACAATAATTATTTAGTAGGCTACAACTATTATTCATTGTCCGAACATCGTAAACATGTCTGTCATTGATTGTGTGACGTAGCCGCAACAATAGTAAGTAAAATATTTCGTAGTCGCGTCAAGTCGAAGAAACAACGATTTAGTAACCATTGGAGCCGACTTTTGCCTTTGTCACTGAGTGCATGGGTTCTAGCCTACCCCGGGAAATTTTTTATATTCTACATTGTCGTAGGTGAGTTTTAGGGCATTTTCGGAGAAAGAAAATTGTTCTCTTGTCAAGGGTTACGTGGTTAGAAAAAGTAGGTCCCCTATTTGAAAAGTACGGGTATCTGAACACATAGTTGTGCAACCTTACTGCTTACATCTTCTGAAATTTGTGTATGTGGCCTGTCTTATGTGGGACATTTCGCATTTATTGTGCAGTAGGTCCGAATCCTTCTGGGTGCGACGCACCCACTGAACTTATCTCTGGGTGCATTCTCACCCAAGGCTCCCAAAAAGTCGACGCCTATGTTAGTAGACGCCGAATTGTCAAAAAATCGATTCGCAAGTCGATCGCGTGGACGATTTTTCGACCGACTCGACTTGGCCGAGTTACGATCGACTTACTCGATCGGTCTATCCTTAACCGTCTCAGGGGGGGGGAGGCTCGAACCCGTAGCCTACTCTTCACGTTGCAAGGCGAGCGCAATCGGCCACCGTCTCGCGTGAACCTTGTGCGATAGAAATTACTAATTATCGTGCAGGGAAAAGAAATTTACGGAATGTATTTCACCGTGTAACAAGAATTGATATTGAAAAGGTCTTCAACATTCACCAGGTGGTGGCCTGGTTTAACGAAAGAAATGCGTTTAGGCCTAAGTCTGAAACAAGTTTGTTTGCGTTCGCTAGGTGGAATGTTGCCAATTTATTTTGTAGCAGAGGTATCGCCAAGACGATTGCCCAGGTAAACAGAAGTTAATTTTAAATGTTTGTCGCTAAACAGTTAAAGGTTTTCCACTATTGTTATACGGTTTCTTAATATCATTGTCTTCAAGCTGCTTTTGGGGCATTGCTGCGAGTGACCTGCTACCCATAAGCATAGTTTCAGAAGGTGGTTCGCACAGGATACCAAGGATACCAAGTGGAACTCCAAGAGTCCAAGACCTTCATCAAATACTGATGAAAGAACATTGTCACCATTCACAAGCTTTAGACATTTAAACGCACTTACATCCACCATAACAAACAGTGAGACAACCCTGGGTCACTAAGCTAGTAATTTAGTAAGGTGTCGTCCACAAAAAGAAAACATACTCCGAACCCCTTCTTTTGCCCGCATATGGCATTATCTTTCCCCATCTCCTTTTCCGACGATGGCACTTCAACGCAGTGCCAAGGTGTAGATTACATCTAGGTCTTGGCACTCTTTTCGAGAGTGAAGGTCTCCTTAAGGGCACAAACCTTCTAATTCCAAACGTGACAAGGGAACAGTCAATATTTTGCAGAAGTCCACTTAAACACTGTTTGAGCCGTGATTGCAGCTTGCAGTAAAGCACATTAATGTACAGGCATGTAGCAAGACCTAAATTCAAGAGAAGGCAACTTCACAGACCATTGGCAAAATCCTGGTCATTGGGGTGAATAATCAATCGAAGTTCCAGTATATAAAAAAGCAAGAGGAGGCAACTGCCTCCTCATGCCTCAACGCCTATGGTAATCAATTCACAGATGTTTCTTCTAAGACATCTTAGTAATATTTATTTCCTTGTTTACATGTAAAACAGCTTCGAAAAGTGCCTATAGATGTCTAGCAATAGTAGCCTTCAGCTAGTTCCTCAAAATGATGGCAATGACATTTGATGTGAAGTAATATATAAGCTCGACCATAACTTCAATCCTAAGGACTTGATTTTAGTATTCGTTAGTTCCGAAGTGTCGTCGGTTATTAACTAAATGCTCAACATAATTCGACATTTAACCTCCTTTTCTTTCCAGAACGGCCTGCAACAAATACAAACAATTAACATGTTTTCATATAGCTACCATCATTTTTAAAATAACTACATAAAGCTAGGACTATGGAAGTTAACGATTAATTAATTGAATAATTGTTAATTAATGTTAACGATTAAATTTATTTTTAACGATTACTCGAAGTCCATTTGTTATATTCGATAAAGTGCTAAACAACAAACTTAGACAGTTATTTGTGAGAGGTCAAAACAAAGGTGAGTAGTGTCACCCTCCTCCTTTATCCACAGTTGGGAATGGCACTACCAAAGTACGAGCAGTGGCAGAGCATAGGGTGGGTAGTGCCACATGTTGACACAGGAGAGGGAGGGAGGGTGTGGATGGCCTTTACAGACTACCCCAAAATGCCCACCTCTCATTAGAAAATTACCACATCAGAGCAAACAAGTCTCGTCATAAGATGGGTTTTCTTACGGCTACCAAGATTAAAGAGGCAGACACAGGAATGAAGTGTTAGCAACCACTTTCTTACCCTCTGCATATAACGGCAGGTGACCAGTCCTCTCCCTCGCCATCTCATCTTCCCACCGACAGTGTAGTCAATGTACTCATTGGCTAGGAGCAGTGTTATTTCAGTTAAGATTTTTCAGTTACAGTTTCAGTTACAGTTATCTAATTTATGATTTTTCAGTTACAGTTATAGTTACAGTTAACTGCACTGAGATTTTTCAGTTTCAGTTAGTTTTTTTATTTTTCAGTTACAGTTATTATTTTTGACCGTTATTTGGGTTAAACATTGTTTTCATAGTCGTCGATTGTTTTACGGTTTAGCGCCTAAATTAATCAACGAAACAAACCCGAAAGGAAAATATACCGGAAGTGAAATAATGATAGAAAACTGACCATAGGCTAGAGTATGATTACTATTCAACGAGTAAGTCAAGAAACAAACCGATGTTTATGAAGTAAGTAAGGAAAAAACACTTATGTTTTATTTTCAAGTTAACTCTTTGTGATTTTTCAGTTATACAGTTTTTGTTTTTCAGTTTCTATTACAGTTTCAGTTATTCAGCATTTTTCAGTTTCAGTTACAGTTAACTGACAAACATTTTTCAGTTATTTTGCTATTTCAGTTACAGTTAATAGAAATAACACTGGCTAGGAGGCGCAGATGGAGCAGAAAAATCTCAGAACAATTGACTGGCATTTGAATCCCAACCTCTCGATTAACAGTCCAGCAAGCTAACCGCTAGACAATTGCAAACCTACCAACATAAGGAGATTCATTATTGGTCCAAAGCTGTTTCTTACTTGACGTTGTCTCTGTACGCAATCCTTAAACGCTTTCACTTCCGGCGCACAGTTGATCGTCGCATCTTTGTTTTTTCGGTAGCAGTCACTCACAGCTTCTTGGAAGTCCGTGCAAACAGAGCAGGACGGCAGTGGCTTTCTGAAACACAGCAAAAAATTATCACGATTTTAAAAAGTATCGGGCATCTTTATTTAGCATTTCCGTAGGAGGCACGTCATAAACACGTGTCTCGAAGTCACGTATGTGTGAATGGTTTGACCATGGATAGAGAGAGAAGGTTCTGTGAAGAAGGAAGGAAGGTATGGCCAAGGTGCAAAAATGCCAATCGGATGTTCCCTATTCAAGATACATTTGAAAGGATTAGTTGAATAAATAAAGGTCTCTCACAAAAGACCTTCATTTTTTATATCTTCACATGAAAATATCATTAGCAAACGAAATGCTAATAGTGGGACAAGAATGAATGGTTAGAGCGCTCGACCTGTACAGCTGAGAGAATTGGTGCTTAATAAATGCGGAACAATAATAATGATATCAACAACAGTAACAATAATAATAATAATAATAAAATGTAAACATACATATAAACATACAATAATAATAATAATTATAAATAATAATAATAAAATCTAAACATACATACAAACATACAATAATAATAATAATTATACATAATAATAATAAAATGTAAACATACATACAAACATACAATAATAATAATAATTATACATAATAATAATAAAATGTAAACATACATACAAACATACAATAATAAGAATAATTATACATAATAATAATAATAAAATGTAAACATACATGCAAACATACAATAATAATAATAATTATACATAATAATAATAATAAAATGTAAACATACATACAAACATACAATAATAATAATAATTATACATAATAATAATAATAAAATGTAAACATACATACAAACATACAATAATAATAATAATTATACATAATAATAATAAAATGTAAACATACATACAAACATACAATAATAATAGTAGTTATAAATAATAATAATAATAAAATGTAAACATACATACAAACATACAATAATAATAATAATTATAAATAATAATAATAATAAAATGTAAACATACATACAATAATAATAATAAATAAGAATAATAAAAATAAAAATAAGTGCCTTCTAAACGTACAAGAATTTCTCTTCAACTTCTTTGATGGCTGATGCAAATGACTCCTCGCTCGTCCGTCGCAGGATTTCATTCTGCAAATAAGATAACTCTATTTCATTAAATTGACAGGAGAAAAATGCAATTAAATCAACTGCAAAACTGTTTTCATGCTATTAACCCCAGTGGCTCTCCAGATCAAGTATCATGTCCATACCAGAAAAGTCAGTCCACTGAAACAGAGGCAGCCTATGGTGAAAAACATGTAACAGTAGTACTTAACAAATTTGTAATATTAGAGTGGATATTTTAATATAAAAAAACCTGTATAGTACCTCTTAAAGAGATGCCCTCAACACCTGTACCCCCAAGTAATCACAACTTTTCCTGCTTCTAAATTTTTCCTTTGTAGGCGATTTCTAGCAGTATCCCCCACCAGGGCAGAAATTTGGCTCAAGATTTCTGCTCCACCTGTGTCCCCTACCTAACTCAGCTATAATGAGTACACTGACCATACACTGTCACTGAGAAGATGAGGTGAGGAAAAGGACTGGCCACACACCTCATATACTAAGACTAAGAAAATGAAGTCGCAAACACTTCATCAGTGGGGCTGCCTCAGGGCTAGCTTAAGCTTAAGGGACTGCCCTTCGTCTTCCTTTTCTGGCAGTAAATCAGAAACTGATTGATGTCCAGAAAACCAAACTCTGCTTAAAATGTTGCACCTGAGCTTCGATAGCTTTCAGTCTTTGCCCATAGTAGCTCTCTATCGTCTTAAGGTCCTCTCGACTCAGCGTAGAACTCGAAGGAGCTTCTGGTTTTTCCTACAAAGCACAAAAAAGCAAAATAAAACACTATACAATTACACGTGAAAAAATTAGTCAGTGAACCTCAATTTGAGGTAATACAAATATATTATTTACTAATTACTAATTTCTATAAGTATACCAGAATCTGAGGTAGCATAAAAATATTTTTATTTGTAATTTATATTGGTAAATCAGAATCTGCGGCAACAAAAGCATTATTAATTTGTAATTTCTACAAGTTAGTCTTAAATGTGAGGCAAAATAGAAATAATATATTAATTTAATAGTAATTTCTATCAGTAAATTTAAATCTCAGATGAATTGAAAATATTATTATAAATTAACTTCTTTTGTGTCACTGCCTAATGCACAAGGCATAAACTAATAACCAGAAGACTTACATAAACTGCATTTTATACCTTGCAGATTGAACAATTAACATTAAAAAATTACCAAATAACATTAAAAATTTGCAGTTTTCATGAACAGGGTAATTATCTAATCCAAAACATATCAGTTCACTTTTTCAGTTGACAGAAACTGTCAAAATATGTTTGTCTTTTATTTGGCACAAACTTATAGTTACAATGCGATTTCATTTCTCATTGCCTTAAAATTTTGTTAAAAGCTGCTCCTGCAATAATACACGTTATCCAATAACCTACCACATCCACGGGTGTTGCTTGAAAACCTGAAACATACAACAGAAAGCAGATCTGTTACAAATGATACAATAATAATAATTATTATTATTTTCGTTTTTACCAAACTGACACACTGCAGCACGACTACAATTCAAGTTATAGTATGAACACATGATTATAAGTTATCACAGGAGTCGAGTCTAACTATTTGGCAGCCATGCAAAGTCCCCATCATGTCCTATTTTTTACCAATGCCATCTGGCGAATGAAAGGCTGAGTCGACCTTTTGGAGGGTAGTAGGTAGTGAACCCGCATCCATGCTGATTTTCTGCTCTTCATGCTACAGTGTTACCATTACCCTAAACGCCTCCCTATATCATTGTGACATCAAACTGACCGTCGCCACATCTGCCAGGACTCCTGCAGCAAAACCTTTCAGTCATGCATCATTGCATGGTTATGGTTTAATGGTAATACACAGGCACGAAGAACAGAAGGACGCAGGTTTGATAACCACTAGTCCCATAACTCAGACTTCCACTCTCTATACAAAACCAACTCCAATACCAAATTTCTTTTGAGAAGCAACTGTATGACAGTGGGACATCATAGCTTATTGGTTAGAGTGCTTCCTAGAAACACAGAGTATGGGTTTTGGTTAGATCACTTCCTAAATTTGCCTCTGTCTCTGCATACATGCGTGATGTGTTGCATTGGCTGTCTACGTCTCGGCAGATTTCATGTCGGATATGGTTTATTGTTGCGTTCTTGGCTATGATCCATCTTACTTATGTGTTCGACATAGCGGCGTGTCGGTTGCTTCGCACTGTGACAGGGGTGAACTTTTAGTTCCACAGGCTTGCTTGGCTACTAGACAATGTCATGCTCTCTCAGTTGTGGGCCTCTCTATCTGAAATGGTACTGTCAAGGGCTCTTGTGCATTCCATCCTGGTGTCGCAATAATACTAGCTATGCCATAGATAAACAGATTAAAGAGACTGGTTGCAACCTGTTTGTTTTCCAAGCAGACGTCTTGCCACTGCCTCGGAAATCTGGAAAAAATATGATAAAGAGTAAAAGTTCTACAAGTCTGGAAAAAACTTGCACATAGAAGTTTATAGATAATACTGGACATTTATATGGCATCTTTATAAACCTCGTAAATAGGAGTCGACTACTGCGCCTCTGAATAGTCATTACTGCTCGAAGAGCTTCATAAATGCCCAGGTATAATACAATACAGTATTACTTCAATTAGTTGACGATTTTTACGATTTTACGATTCAGTAGTTCATCAACGGAGAATCCACTACAATTTCTATACAAATGCTGCCAGTACAAATTAATTCCTCCTCCATTAAGTACAGTCTAATGCACAGGAAGATTTTTACATAGCTCAGAATACTGTATAACAGCACACGACATTCACGGTGACTTCCTGCGTTTAGTTTGACCATCAACATGCGTCGCTGCAGAAGCGAAACAAGATACAAATACAGCCACGGGTTCCATTAACTTCTCAGATTTTCCTAATTGATCGTACCGTAACAACCGTACTTCCATCTTCTCCCTCTAAGGTGACGACCCTCGTCGTACTCTCTGAAGCTCCCATTCCAGGTACTTTACAAACACCTCCAACTCAATAAACGACGACCTTGTTGTTTAGGTCGTCTCACACTTCCGGTTAGGGGCTCACTTTCCCCGGGGGTTAGAAATCGATTTATTTAGCGCCAGTCTTTATAAATGGAATTATTTTCAAAGCTGTAATAATTGAAATTTAATAACATCAGTTTAACGACACCGCAGTTGATCGGCCAAGTGCAGAAAGGTCAACCCATGTAAGAATAATTACACTAAATTTGAATAATTAGAGTGAAAACTAATTTGTTAAGTCGTTTAGGGGCCGTCCATAAAGTACGTCACGCTATTTTTGACCATTTTTACCCCCCTCCCCCTGTCACAAACTGTCACAAAACTCGGACCCCCCAAAGTACGTCACACTTTCGAACATAGAAATAATAATACTTCCGAAAGCAAGGCTAATACATAAACAAGGCTTCGCAACAGCATTATTACTAGCCCTCCGAGCGAGAGAAATCGTGAAAAACACATTCAGGAGATATGCATTTCATGCTATTTTGACACAAAAACTAATTAAAATGTTTCAGAAAATTTTTGAAAATTATTTTTTAAAGCTATGAAATTCTACTAAAAAATAAAAAATAAATTATAAATAAAATTTAAAAAAAAATAAATGTGTGACGTCACACATGGCCTGACCCCTCCCCCTGTCACAAACTGTCACACTTTCTTAAACCCCCCCCCCCCTGGAGCGTGACGTACTTTATGGACGGCCCCTTACGTCATCTCAATCTTTCGCAAGGTTTTCAGCTGCCGTGCAAGCAATTATGTGCATGCTTATTTCAATGTACCAGATGAATGCATTCAGTTGGCCTAATAATAATCCCAGATTGTACCCTATGCACACTTATTTTGTGTATCAGGATCGAGCGCCTCTGTTTTGAGTGGCGCTATATAAATACTCGATTACGATTACGATTACTATTACCTATTTCATTGTCTCAGATGCATATTTATTCCGTTGTATCAGATGCATATTTATATTAGGCCTATATTGTACCAGAGCGGCAATTGCTTTGATGTGAGAGTATGTTAATTAATGAAGTCTAATCAAATTTAATATAATCTAATTGGAGTCCGTTTTGTAGCGCAGTTTTAATAATGCACAAGGCAACATGCAGTCTTTGGATGCTTCAAGTTCAACCGCAGTTCAGTAGAATCCAAGGTTTGTGATCAGCGCCGTTCACCGACCATAGGCCTATATATATTGTCGGGAAACCAGGGGTCGTCTCTCTTAGTTCGTCTTCTTTGCTGAGTGGTTCAAGGCTCTACCAGGATGCCGAAACCCCAGGCCTCAACAAAGGTTGTCCGGTCCGACTCTCGTGGTCTATCGAGAGGTTTGAATGATCAACAGCGACACCCTCACACACGTAGAACACCGCTTTAATAGTTCTTCTCATCGACGATTGACAGAATCACATCAACAGGCAACTTGACATCGAGAGAGAACTGCACAGCTGCTTCGTCGTCACTCCTATCATCAAGCAGGCCCTCTAGCGACAGCGTCTCGGATGGCTGGTCCGTAGATCGACGGCAGGTCCTCTTCAGACTCCACCAAGACTGCGAGGCCGATGCAAAGCTCGAGGCCGAATCTTCAGGCGGTCTTCTCCAGACTGACTGTCCCATGGCCAACCTCTGCCTTATATACCTATCAGAGGTGCAGAAAACCCTGGTGCCCCAACACCTTTCCCATGGGGTGCAACTAGAAATGGCACCGGTGCAATATCTTAAAAGGGCACCGGTGCAACCTTACCAGCCGGTGCTACCTACTCACCACAGAGGATATCTTAAATCGGCACCGGTGCAGTTTTACCAGCAGGTGCTATATGTAACCCACAGGATACCTCTTAAAATGGCACCGGGGCAGTGTGCAGCTCTCTCGGTGTCAATACAGGCAATATATCAAGGCAAATCAACAGGTGTCGCTCTAAAACTGCACCAACACAATTATCACAGAGGCTGATAGTTAAACAATATTTCGGCGCTCCATAGAGTGCCAAGCCAATTATGAATTTCGCTACAATATATATATATAACATATATTTATATATATATATATATATATATATATACTATAGACAGAACAAAGAACATGTTGTGGCCCTGTTTGAAACTGTTTGCGACATCACAGCTTTATTTTTTGTTGGAAAGCAAGTTGAACTTACGAAGTTACGATTACGATAACGATAGTAGTAATATGATCGAATAGTACTCGACATTGCGCATTAAGGATGGTACGTGTTGGCAAACAACAGGAAAGAGACGTTCATCGTTGGCGGGAATCGTGTGATGGCGGTGGTGTTTAGGACGATTCAATAATGCGGTGGCGTAGATATATGAATGTCGGTAGGAAGCAAAATAAAAGAATGGTTTAAACTATTATGTTGAATGTGGTGTTCTACTGATCAGGAACATGGTCCATCAGAGAAGAAGATATAAGAGGAGACTTTGGTTCTGGAAAAGGTGAGCTGGAATGAGTAGGCCTATAAAACAAAGGAAGATCGAGTTGTGTGGGTGTGTCATCGTGTGAGGTATGAGGTGGAGGAGGAGTTATCTCTTATGGCTACTATTAGTATTGTATTGTATTTGATCATTTATAAAGCGCTTCTCATAGCATATACGCCTTTCAGAAGCGCTCCCAGTGCGAGGTACTCCGAGGAAAACGGAAGGTTTTAAGGTGAGAGAAAGAGGTAGAGATGCTACTAGAGAGGATTGTAGATCGTAGAGAAGGAGGAAGTCGATTCCATAGAGAGGGACTGTGCATACAAAGGACCTGGAACGCCTCTGAGGAGTATTTCTTGAAGTGGCGCTATATAAATTTACGATTACGATTACCTGGATTGAGCAATTGTGGTCCTAACACGGGGACCAAAAATGTCAAGCCGGTCAGAGGATCTGAGAGGACGTGGCAGAGACGGGGCGGAGAATTTGGTGACAAAGATATTTTGGAGCAAGACCCAGTTGAGATTTGAGCATGAGAATGAGAACTTTGAATTGATGCGCACAGAGAGAGGAAACCAATGAAGACTTAGTTGTTCAGCCATAAATGTAGAGATGTGAGAGAGGCAAAGACGGAGGAAGAGGCAAAGACGAAGGAAGAGGCAAAGACGGAGGAAGAGGCAAAGACGGAGAAAGATGCAAAGACGGAGGAAGAGGCAAAGACGGAGGAAGAGGCAGAGGCAGAGGAAGAAGCAAAGACGGAGGAAGAGACAGAGGCAGAGGAAGAGGCAAAGACGGAGGAAGAGGCAAAGACGGAGGAAGAGGCAAAGACGAAGGAAGAGGCAAAGACAGAGGAAGAGGCAGAGGCAGAGGCAAAGACGGAGGAAGAGGCAAAGACGGAGGAAGAGGCAAAGACGGAGGAAGAGGCAAAGGCAGAGGCAAAGACGGAGGAAGAGGCAAAGACGGAGGAAGAGGCAAAGACGGAGGAAGAGGCAAAGGCAAAGACGGAGGAAGAGGCAAAGACGGAGGAAGAGGCAGAGGCAGAGGAAGAGGCAAAGACGGAGGAAGATGCAGAGGCAGAGGTAAAGACGGAGGAAGAGGCAAAGACGGAGGAAGAGGCAGAGGCAGAGGCAAAGACGGAGGAAGAGGAAAAGACGGAGGAAGAGGCAAAGACGGAGGAAGAGGCAAAGGCAAATACGGAGGAAGAGGCAAAGACGGAGGAAGAGGCAAAGACGGAGGAAGAGGCAAAGACGGAGGAAGAGGCAAAGACGGAGGAAGAGGCAGAGGCAGAGGAAGAAGCAAAGACGGAGGAAGAGGCAAAGACGGAGGAAGAGGCAAAGACGGAGGAAGAGGCAAAGACGGAGGAAGAGGCAAAGACGGAGGAAGAGGCAAAATCAAAAGACGGAGGAAGAGGCAAAGACGGAGGAAGAGGCAAAGACGGAGGAAGAGGCAAAGACGGAGGAACAGGCAAAGACGGAGGAACAGGCAAAGGCAAAGACGGAGGAAGAGGCAAAGGCAAAGACGGAGGAAGAGGCAAAGACGGAGGAAGAGGCAAAGACGAAGGCAGAGGCAAAGACGGAGGAAAAGGCAAAGACGGAGCAAGAGGCAAAGACGAAGGAAGAGGCAAAGACAGAGGAAGAGGCAAAGACGGAGGAAGAGGCAAAGACGGAGGAACAGGCAAAGACGGAGGAAGAGGCAAAGGCAAAGACGGAGGAAGAGGCAAAGGCAAAGACGGAGGAAGAGGCAAAGACGAAGGAAGAGGCAAAGACGGAGGAAGAGGCAAAGACGAAGGAAGAGGCAAAGACGGAGGAAAGAGGCAAAGACGGAGGAAGAGGCAGAGGCAAAGACGGAGGAAGAGGCAGAGGCAGAGGAAGAAGGCAAAGACGGAGGAAGAGGCAGAGGAAGAGGCAAGGACGGAGGAAGAGGCTAAGACGGAGGAAGAGGCAAAGACGGAGGAAGAGGCAAAGACAGAGGAAGAGGCAGAGGCAGAGGTAAAGACGGAGGAAGAGGCAAAGACGGAGGAAGAGGCAGAGGCAGAGTCAAAGACGGAGGAAGAGGCAAAGACGGAGGAAGAGGCAAAGGCAGAGGCAAAGGCAGAGGCAAAGACGGAGGAAGAGGCAAAGACGGAGGAAGAGGCAAAGACGAAGGAAGAGGGAAAGATGGAGGAAGAGGCAAAGACGGAGGAAGAGGCAGAGGCAGAGGCAAAGACGGAGGAAGAGTCAAAGACAGAGGCAAAGGCAGAGGCAGAGGAAGAGGCAGAGAGGCAGACAGAGGCAGGGGCAAAGGCAAAGACGGAGGAAGAGGCAGAGGCAGAGGCAAAGACGGAGGAAGAGGCAAAGACAGAGGCAAGAGGCAGAGGCAAAGACGGAGGCAGAGGCAAAGACGGAGGAAGAGGCAGAGGCAGAGGCAGAAAGAAGAGGCAGAAAGAAGAGGCAGAGGCAAAGACGGAGGAAGAGGCAGAGGCAGAGGCAGAGGCAGAGGCAAAGGGAGGCAGAGCGAGGCAAAGACGGAGGAAGAGGCAAAGACGGAGGAAGATTCAGAGGCAGAGGCAGAGACAGAGACAGAGACAGACAGAGACAGACAGAGAGACACACAGAAAGACAGAGACAGATAGACAGAGACAGACAGTGGAAGTGGATGGGTCCCATCTACCGCCCTCGGTTAATGCCTTGTGGAATGTGCATTAGACACCGGCGCAATAGAAGTTCCCATTTAGAAATATAATCTACCAAGACCGGACTCCCTCCTAAGAACTACCATGGGAAAAACACTGGAGAGCTCTACCTTCTACGCTTCTGTTCTACAGTCGGGAGCACCTCCGATGAGTTCCCTGGCAAAGGCGCTATATAAATAAGCACTTACGATTACAATTACACGTCTCCTTTTTCTAAGTACACTTACACTACCGCCCCCATTGGCGTATACTAAGGCTCACGTCCCCATAAGCTATCAACCCTGTTGATGTTAGAGACAGAATAAGAACTGAAGACAGTGAGGCAAAGACGCCTCTGGGGTTACGGGTGGGTAAGCTCGTTCTAGGTATAATAGCGCGAGGTGTTACAAGTGAGTCCTTCGTTCTACCCACACCGTGTCCCTATGTCCTCACAGACTGGCAGCCTCCGTGCGTCGATTCAAGCACTTACATTTGCACCTTGTGTTGTCTGCGCTAGTCGCAACATGTGGAGAAATAGCATGCCAAATTTCTGCTCCACACGGTGGGGTAGAACTAACGGACTGATCCACCAACCCTTTGAGGCGTTTGAAGAAGACAAGATAGACTAACGAATGTGTTCATCGCAGAATTGGGGGTGAGAAGGACCTATCGGTGGGCTCGTAATGGCCGTCATTGATGGAACCCCCAAGCCTGCTATACACCCGATCGAGTCCATCGACTTATCGAATGTATTCGCAGACCTGGGCACACCTCAAGCTTTGTCTCCTTTGATATATGGCCTACACCCCCAATCTGCTCTACATTCGGACATTATTGTTGTTGTAGGCCTAATTATCATGTAGTATCATCCTATTCTCTAGTATTAGGCCTATTCTAGTACAAATCCCATTCTATTCCTATGATTCTAGTAGTACAAACCATTCGAAGCTTGATGTTCCGCCTTCTGACGACCCTGAAAACTGAGCTAACCCGCCCTACGACCCTCTAGAAATACCCTCCGAGGGGACATTTACCGTTCTCATTGGACAGCATGGATGCAGAACACGTGATATCTATCTTCCAATCATCTTAGGATTCTATAAAAAGAACAATCGGAACCATAGGTACACGTGACGTCATAGGTACACATGACGTCAGAGGTACATGTGACGTCATGTTTATTTATACGACTGATTAGGACTGAAGGAAACGTCATCGTACTCCAAGGTAACGCAGATGACGTCACATTAAGTTTCTTCTCCATAGTCTTGCAGGAAACAAAACTCTCATTAGTCAAGGAGCACTATGTAGGAAAAACATATCCCGTGGGCGCTTTAATGAAAGAAACATGTGTGATACGTCGTTTGAAAGGTATTTTAACATAGAATAAGAAAAGTCATGGTGCCAAGCCAGAATATGCTGCAGGCAGGCACAATTCAAGATGGCGTCCAACATGGCGGAACATTATCGTAGTTAGTCGGATAGATATGCCACATATGACCCCAAAAAATTTGCAAGAAAACGTTTTATGTTGGTTTTCTGGTGTATTAGGTCTGGAGAATAACATACTAAAAGTTTCTCGAAATGGGACCACGGGATCACCCCCAAAAATGCATTTTAAGCAAAGATGGCGGCCAATATGGCGCCAATACAGAAAACCGTATATATCAGCTCATAGGTAAGCTAAATAACAAAATGAAGTGTCAAATTTAACATTATCAAGGTCGAGGAATCGATCTATCATAGTGGCAATAGTGTCGGAATCTTACTATCCAAGATGGCGGCCAATATGGCCGCCAAAACACAAAAATATGTATATATCAGGTCATAGGTAAGCTAAATAACAAAATGAAGTGTCAAATTTAACATTATCAAGGTCGAGGAATCGATCTATCATAGTGGCAATAGTGTCGGAATCTTACTATCCAAGATGGCGGCCAATATGGCCGCCAAAATACAAAAATATGTATATATCAGGTCATAGGTAAGCTACAATAACAAATGAAGTGTCAAATTTAACATTATCAGGGTCGAGGAATAGATCTATCATAGTGGCAATAGTGTCGGAATCTTACTATCCAAGATGGCGGCCAATATGGCCGCCAAAACACAAAAATATGTACAGGGTGGGCCAGAAGTATTTGTTCAACTTTGAAGGCCTATAACTTAGGCAGTTTAGCAAGTAAGTGTATGCTTAATGCATCAAATTAAAAGTTGTTATATCAGCTATAAGTCCGACAAATTTCATTACGGTAGCTTGCACTACGCGCCATATAATTATTGTGTACCGCACCTACCTTGTTTTCTGACGTAAACAATAATTTCATCAATTCATGGCGCCGTTAACAGAAGATGACAGGACTTTGATTCGAATTTTAAGAATTGAAAAACATTTAAATGCATATCAAATGATGAATGAATTTCCTGCTAGAAACTGGAGTAAAAACAATCTCAACCGATTAATTAGACAAATTGACGCGAGTGCAAGTTCTAAACGTAAACCGTCCTGTTACTGGCCGTCCTCGTTCGGCACGTACCGCTGACAACATCGCTCGTGTAGCTGAATTGATCTGTTGCCAAGAGGATAATCCAGGCACAAGCAAAAGTCCTCGTGAGATTGAGCGCGAGACAGGAATATCGCGAAGCAGCGTACGGCGTATTGCTAAGAAAGATTTAAATTTAAAAATTTTCCGTCGTCGTGAGGTTCAACAACTGTCAGATGCCGATACTGTAAAACGATTGAATGCCTGCAAGCGACTCAAACTGCGCATGACACCAGAGAAGATCAACAAAACTTGGTTCTCTGACGAGAAAATATTCACTGTCCAAACACCAACAAACAGTCAAAACGACCGTGTCTATGCAAGTGTTAATCACAAACGTGATGTCACACCAGCTCGACTTCTGAAAGGCCGTAAACACTTTAGGCCCTACTCAAAGCGTCATGGTTTCAGTGGCTGTCTCCAATTTCGGCAAAACTGCTCCATTCTTTGTGACACCCAAGGCCAAAGTGAACAGCGTGTACTACTGTGATGAGGTACTTGGACGTGGATTACTGCCAGATATGCGTTTGAAGTCTGGAAATGATTTCGTTTTTCAGCAAGACGGAGCTCCCGCTCATCGTTCTCGTCATACCGTGGAGTTTTTGAACGCGAACGTTCCTGAGTTCATCGAACCACATAACTGGCCGCCTAATAGCCCTGACTTAAACCCCGTTGATTACTCAATCTGGGGTGCTTTGCAGCAACGGGTTTATCGTGAACGGATAGTAAACGTCGAGCATCTGAAGCGCGTCATCACTCGTTGCTGGACTGAGCTCAGCCAGGAACTCATCAATGGAGCCATAGATCAATGGGCACGTCGCATTGATGCAGTCATTCAAGCTCGTGGAAGACACATTGAATATTTATTTGATTAAATAATTCTTGGATTTCTTAATGGCTATCAATAATGCAAACTTGCAAAGACTAACTTTCCCAGTATTGTGTTTTGCAAGATAGACGAATTAAAATCATTGTAAACTGATACATATTCAGTACAGTAGTTTTACGCAATTATTATTAAAGCTAAAAATGTAAATTTTTGAGCAGTTGTAGCTGATATAACAACCTTTAATTTGATGCATTAAGCATACACTTACTTGCTAAACTGCCTAAGTTATAGGCCTTCACAGTTGAACAAATACTTCTGGCCCACCCTGTATATATCAGGTCATAGGTAAGCAGGCAGGCACAATTCAAGATGGCGTCCAACATGGCGGAACATGAGAAAAACAGACCTTTAAAGGTTAGGGAATCGATTTATCGTAGTGGCAATAGTCTTGGAATATTGCCGAAACAGACAAATATTTCATATAAAACGGAACAAACTGAAGTTATGCTCAAGTGCGAACAAAAGGCATGTGAAACTCTCCACTGCCGAAAGTTTATCAGTCCTGACAGCTGACAGATCCTTATTTGCACGCTTACTTATAATCACTAGATCTCAACGTGATCTAGATTTATGCGAAACTCTCGGAGCATACGAACTGTCAACAGTGCCCCGATCGATGTTTTTGTGCATCAATGTCCTGCTAAAAGTCGACTGATTCACATACTTAAGTCTCTTCCTCCAGTGGAAGTTGATAAACCAGTCGAGAGTTCTTCTGGAGAGTCAGGTTTCTGTGCAGCAATAGTTGATTGCATGGCTGAACTGCAATCTATGGCAAAGTCAAATACCATGAGAACTTGTGCAGACCTTGCAGATTCCTTCTTGAACAAGTTGGCAACGAAGTACGGGAACTATGAGGAATTGCACCTTGTCTTTGATTCATATCGAGACCAGTCAATTAAGAATGTTACGCGAGACAAAAGATTGCACGGCGGCGTTTCTACACGTTTCAGTATCTGCGACTCAACGGATATATCTTCAGTTACGATGAAAAAGCTATTGTCACACAGTACTACTAAAGACGAGCTAACACACTACTTGTCCAAAAAAATACTCGACCGAGCAAGAAGCTGGACGTGCAGATGTATCGTTGCTTGGCGCAATGAAACAGCTTCAACCAGTGGTACTGTCGGGTACCTACGAAGTACGCAGGAGGAAGCTGACACCAAGATGATCTTACATGGCTTGGATGCCAAGGAAAGAGGAGCGACGAAATTGTTTATATTTGCACAAGACACTGATGTGCTTGTGCTGATGGTGAGACGGTATCCAAAGCTTCCAAAAGAATCCTTCTTTGTTCCTGTTCCGGGAGAATACATCTCCATCGGCCAAATATATGCATCACTTGGGCAACTGAAAGCTGCAGCTTTACCCGGATTTCACGCACTTTCCGGATGCGACACCACAGGTTGTTTAAAAGGCAAAGGAAAACTGTCATACTGGAAAGCATTCAGTCTCTCCAACGATGAAATACTTTCTTCTTTTGCATCATTAGGTAAAAATGATCTTGTTACTGATGAAACTCTGTACAATTTGGAGGAATTCCTCTGCCGGGTTTATCAACCGAAATCGAAATCACAGATCAAAACTCTTGCAGCATTGCGATGGTCTTTATTCTCAACAAAACAGACTGTTGGAGACAGTCTTCCACCAACAACAGGTGCTTTCATACCAGCAGTGAAAAGAGCTAATTTTCAGGCAATTGTTTGGGCGCAAGACGACAAAGCAATGCCGGCGATTCCATCACCAACGGAACACGGGTGGGTATTGGAAGATGGACGGTTGTCACCGGTTATGAATGAATCGCTATGTGCCCCGGAGGCATTGCTGCAATTGGTCAAGTGTGCTTGTCTTAAAAACAGATGTGCGGCACCATGCAAATGCCGAACTAACAACCTGCCATGCACAGAAATGTGTGAATGTAAAAGCGACGAGAATCTCTGCGATAATGTAGCGGAACGATATGACGGTCACGAAGACAGCAGTGACAAATAATAGTGATGATGACGAATAACATTTTGAATGTTCATTTTTTCTCAGCTGCTACGTTTACACATTGTTTCTTCCGTTAAATAAAAGTAATAATGAGTATCGTAACATTCCAAGACTATTGCCACTACGATAAATAGGTCTGTTTTTCTCATGTTCCGCCATGTTGGACGCCATCTTGAATTGTGCCTGCCTGCTTACCTATGACCTGATATATACATATTTTTGTGTTTTGGCGGCCAATATGGCCGCCATCTTGGATAGTAAGATTCCGACATTATTGCCACTATGATAGATCGATTCCTCGACCTTGATAATGTTAAATTTGACACTTCATTTTGTTATTTAGCTTACCTATGACCTGATATATACGGCTTTCTGTATTGGCGCCATATTGGCCGCCATCTTTGTTTAAAATGCATTTTTGGGGGTGATCCCGTGGTCCGATTTCGAGAAACTTTTAGTATGTTATTCTCCAGACCTAATACACCAGAAAACCAACATAAAACGTTTTCTTGCAAATTTTTTGGGGTCATGTGGCATATCTATCCGACTAACTACGATAATGTTCCGCCATGTTGGACGCCATCTTGAATTGTGCCTGCCTGCAGCATATTCTGGCTTGGCACCATGACTTTTCTTATTCTATGTTAAAATACCTTTCAAACGACGTATCACACATGTTTCTTTCATTAAAGCGCCCACGGGATACCATTTGCTCCCTGACTACATTAAGAATTATAGTTTTGCATCGTTTTGCAGGAAACAAAATAGTCTAGGCCCTAATTAACACTTATTAGGCCTATCAGTGATTCCATTATATAGCGCCTTAAGTCGTGGAGTCATGGACGCATCACATCACAAAATTTGGAGTAGGGCCCACAGGCAAAATAGATAAGAGTTAGGCCATGGACTCAACTCCCATCCATTTTTGAGTCCCATAGGCATATAGGGTCATAGTAGCTGTACAAATTCCGAACTTCTTAGATCAAAAGTCGCGAGAATAACACGTGCAATGTAAGTGTAATGAAAATTTCTCAGCGCCCACAAGGTCACTTAGGAAGACCAGCTATTCACATTGTTATTATTTTGTTACCAATGTTAAATTGTTAAATCACAATATCAGAAAAACGTTTTCCTCTAGTTAGGCTAACAGTTACGACTTAATTAGGATTTAGGAGTTTAGATTTATAACCTGAAGAAATAAACGTTTTCAATTACACAATAAGTTGATTAGTCAGTCCAGAGATGCCTTTCTGGTATTTGAGGTGATTTGAGGATTGGCGTGGTTGTGTTTGAGCTTTTTTGTGATGCACGCGCGAAGGCATCCTGGATAGTTTGAAGTTTGAACATGGTTTATTTTGGGTGGTAGGCCTAGATGTATTCAAGGAAAGTGAATTGCAGTGGTCTAATTTAACAGTGTGTATAGAACGGATTTTACAAAGTATACTCACTAGAGTGAGTCAACTCCCTTCTCTCTCTTTAACCTACTTTAACTCTAGGCCTACTTTCTTCTTTCTATATCTTACCTATAAGTAGGCCTACCTTAACTATGGTAGTTCGTGGCTGTAAAGTGACATTTAGCACCAGGGCCTACTATCCCCCCTGTGAGGTGGAAGCAATCCCCCCTTCGTCGCCACGATTTAAAAAATGTTAATATTTCCAGGAAATTTTTTATAAAACCTCTGCATAGTAAAATTTTCCCCCCCCTGGCACCAATTAATTGGAAGCAGTCTGCTTCCATCCCCCCATGGCGTAGTAGGCCCTGTTTAGCACAGTCCGAACGCTTTTCAATTATTTCTTCTTTGAATTCAACACACAGGAAAACCACTTATACATTACAAATCAAAACTCAACACCATTCAGCTCTATACCCTGTAAAAATTGCAGCTCGCTCATATCAGCAACTTCGTTGGCGCGACTATCTACAATCACTTAATTAAGACTTGTAATTGTCTAGGCCTAAGTTCTAAAGATAAGAATTGTTAATGTCGTTTAGTCTGAACTTACGTCTTGTTAATATCGTTCACTTCCAAAAATTAAATTTACAGTGAACGAACAAAAGATGGAACAAAATCCATTGAGGCTATGCTGCGCGGACTTGGACACATTTTGAAATGTTGTGCCCAAAATGCTCTTTTTTCTGGTTTTTCTATAGCAACATATTCACTGACAGTTTCGTCAAAAAGAGCTTCCACAAGACCACAATGTCATTTTCTATAGACAATAGGCCTATGCATGAAGAATTCCAGCATTCTTCGGTCATGGTAACTGAAATTTGTTCTTTATTAAGGATAGCTTAGAAAAATTCCTTTTTGCTTCACAACTCGTGATAGGCATTGTCAATCAGCGGCGTAACGAAGGGGGGGGGGCAAAGGGGGCAGCCGCCCCGGGCGCAGCATCAGAGGGGCGCAAAATTAGCTTTGTGGTACACAGTACTATGAAAAGAACGATTAAAAGTCAACAAGAAAATTAAAAAGGGCCCAGTCATCAACCCTTGCCCTTGGGCGCTGAAACCCTTCGTTACGCCACTGTTGTCAATTACAGCTTAAGCGCAGTAGCAGACTAGGGGAACACTTCATTAAATTATGCATTACTCACAAATAAGCTGAAGAACCCGTGGCGCTTTGGATAACATCTGGCACAGAGACCGAGAGGTACCGAGTTCGAGCCCCCGTTGGGCGGATAATGTTTGTAGGCTGCTATTAGCGCCGTTGTATTGCAAGCTGTCTGTTCTGTTAGTAGTTAAGATTTCAATTGCATAACATGTAAATGTACAGCGCAGTGCGTTTGTCAAGCGCTAAATTAAAGAAAAGATTATTATTTATTATTATTATTATTCTGTGTTCTGGAATTTCCTAAGATGCAAATATTCTTGGAATTGATCACACTCATTTACAAATAACTGTGGTCGATATCATCAGTTTAGTACTGTGTTTGGAGCCCTGAAGCTTCAGCTTAATTAGTTTCATGGTAGATCCACCTCTGGGCAAAGATAAGGTACGGTATAAGGCAAGGTAAAGATATGGTAAGGTATTGTAAAAGGTAAATTAAGGTAGTTAAGATAAGGCCAGATAGTCATAGTATTAGTAAGTAAGGTAAGAAAAATAATATTATGGTATGGTAGCAAAGATGAGGTAACAAAGTTTGGGTAATTTTAAGGTTATGTAAGGTAAGGTTATAAGTTATCATAATAATTGCTCATTTATTACATGCCTCTATTGACATTGGTCATCAGAGGCATATGTGGCAGTTCTGTGGTTGCAAGATATTTCGGCTGAAGCACAAACATAACAACAACAATCTAATAACCAGACCACAAACTGTCAATTTCAAACTATTATTACTACATGAAAATTTATAAAGCACAAGTTTTTAATGTAATTATGACTAAGTACACTGCAGCATATGTGCTATGCATTGGGACTTGAATTATCAGTTCTTACAGCAACCATAGGATACTGACACTTTACAAGTTAGATTACACAGTACCTAGGCAATTCAATTCCCTGTGCAAACCGATGATGTAGGACAGCTCAAAGCGTTCTCTTTTAACTTAGTTTGAAGGTCAAAGGTCATGTTTTGTGGAATGCCAGCAATGGCACGTGCATAAACTCTGGCCACTCGCCCTCATATGCCGAGGCTAAGAAAATGAAGTCGCTAACATTTCAAACCCATGGCTGGCTTAAGGGACTGCTCTTTTTCTTCTAAACATATAAGTAGCATTGTATGGGGTAATAACAAGGGGACAACAAGCAAAATAAACAGATACCTATGTAACAGCCCCACGAAAAATCCTAAATGCAACACACAACATGTGCCATGCACTTCAACAGCATTTCAACAAATTTCTACAACTTAATTTATCCAAAGCGTGAAGCCAGGTTTCCAACAGTTTTCGTTTTTCCTAATTCCTTTTGTTATCAGCTGGCAGGATTTCGCAAACCGGACGTAAGCTGCGTGACAAACTGTCCGAGTTTTACGATACATCCAGGAGTCGGTCGAAAGACTTCCGTCTCTTTACCCATGTCTTCTGCGACTAAAATCAAAGAAACAAACTTGTATTAGACATACGATATTGTTCTAGTGAAACAGAACTGACTTGAATTTAAAGTCTAATCTAATCAAATAAGTTTGGAAACTCCGTGAATGCAAATATCATAATCTAATGTAATATCCCCAACAATATCTCCATATAGAAAACTCTTTGTGCTAAGGCACTAGGCTAAACCTAGTTGTATCTGCGATATCGTCGTGTGTGCACTTCTGAACTTTGGAAGTACAGTATTGTACTGTAAGGCACTAATTATAATCTAATCATGTCATGTGTGGGCCAATGTTGCTTGATAATCCTACCTGCAAACCTACAAGAGTGGAGTGTTCAAGACTGAGCTTAAACTGCTCTCATATCTTATTACCTTACCTTATTTTCAGCGCCTCTGATTGGTGTGCACAGTAAGAGGCGCTATATAAATTCATAGATACAATACAATACCATTTTACCATACCATACCTTAACTTTCCTGTACCCTATTTTTACCATACCTTTCTGATCTATATCTTACCTCACTCATTCATCAAAAAAATTAACAGCATAATACATTCATAAATATAAAACATGAAACGAATTAATTTCCAACTGACCAATTCGATACTCTGTCCTCGATGAGAAGAGAGCTGGTTTATGGCTTCTTTTGAGGTAGGTTCGCTGAAGGCACCCAATTTCTTCAAGCATCTAACGATAAACAATGCATTGAATGGATGAAGGCTTTCGATTAAAAACTGTAAAGCAATAGATTTTTAGAAAAATTATGGCAGATTTTACAAAAACAAAGGCATATTTTGATTAAACACATCTTGATTGAAAACTATGATAGATTCTGACATAAATAAGTAGATTTTTAAAAATTATGGCAGATTTTGATTAAAAACTATGGCAGATTTCAATTTAAAAATTTGACAGATTTTGATTAAAAAATATGGTAGACTGATGTATATTCGTATATTTTTATAAAAAAAAACTGTGGTTGATTTTACATAGCCTGGTAGATTAGATAAAAAATAGGACATTTCTATATTATTTGTTAGAATTTGACACAACTTGGTATATGTTGACAACACCTTATAAATACATTTTGATCAATTTAGGTAGAATTAGATAAGACTTGGTCATTTTTATATAACTTCACAACAAACCATACCTTAACAATCAACCGGTCAATCAATACTTCAAAAATCAACCAGTCAATCAATATTTACCAATCAAATGGTCAATCAACACTTTACCAATCAATCAGTCAACCAATACTTTACCAATGAACAAGTCAATCCCTTAATGCTTCTAAGACTCAATTCATCTGGTTTGGTACCCCTCAGCAGCTCCATAAACTTGATTTTGCTCTCCTCTCTGAAAAGTTTCCACTCTTCTCTTTCTCGTCAAGTGTACGTGATCTGGGTGTTACCCTTGATAGTTCACTTACCTTTACCGATCACATCTCTAATCTCTCACGCTCCTCCTTTTTTCACTTAAGGCGCCTCAGGGTCATTCGTCGTTCTGTCTCCTCCTCCATATTCACAACTTTAGTTCATGCTTTTGTATTTTCTCGGATTGACTACTGCAATTCCCTTCTTGTTGGTCTTCCTAAGGTTCGTCTCTCTCCTCTTCAGTCGGTCCTCAACACAGCTGCTAGACTTATAGCCCGCCTTCCCAGGTACTCTCACATCTCTTCCTTTATGTTTGATGAACTTCACTGGCTCCCTCTGCATGCTCGCATACAATTTAAAATCCTCTCTCTGATCTTCAAGGCTCAGAGGGGTCTTGCCCCGCAATATCTGGTTGGCGTACTACTTCGGCCTCACTCAGCTTCCTCCCACCGTCCACTTCGTTCCTGCAATACACTTGACCTCTTGGTTCCCCGTAGTAGAACTGCTATGGCTCAGGCTCGTTCCTTTGCTTCAATTGGTCCCTCTCTTTGGAATGCTCTTTCTCCTCCTGTTCGGTCTAAAATTCTCTCTGGCAGTCTCTCTTCTTCCTTCGCTTTTCTCAAAACCTGTTTATTTTTGCGGGGCTTAGCACACTGGGAGCGCTTCTGAACGGTTCACCCTACGAGAGGCGCTTTATAAATGCTTGAATACGATACGATACCATTTCACCAATCAACCAGTCAATCAATACTTTACCAATCTACTAGCAATCAATACTTTACCAATCAATCAATACTTTAACAATCAATCAATACCTCTACAAGCTCAAATATTGCGACGGGCTGTAGGACCGGAGTGTACTTTTCGACGAGCGCTCCTCGCGTCACCCCAGGTGTTTCGATGATGAACAGCATAACCGCCTCCAACATCGTCCGAAGCGTCGGTCGGTTGACCGTGCCCTCTGGTGTCCGCCACGGCCGTGGAATCAGTCGAACTTTCTTGTACGTACTAAACACAGCGGTCCATATATATATTCGTTTAATACGAAAACAGGGAGTTAAAAGGCAACCAGGTACAGGTTATGAAAACAAAGTCCTGAGTAAAAGACTAATGTATTAGTTTAATACTGTCTATCTATCTATCTATCTATGAGATTTATATAGCGCCCCTTCAAGGTTACTACTCAGAAGCGCTCCCGACCCAGGCCCGGTCAAAAAGGAAGGTCTTAAGTAATTTATAAAAAGAAGAAGAGAAGTCTCGTGGAAGAGAACGCAGGTCAGAGGGGAGACCATTCCAAAGAGAAGGACCCACTATCGAGAATGCCCGACGCTGTCTGGTGGCAGAGCGAGCATGCATCCTATGATACCCTAACTGTCAATGTTAGGGTATCATAGGATGTTATTTTCTATAGAGAAAAAATTCGAATTGGTGGAATATAGTTTCTGTCACCTTTAGGCAGAAGCAGGAAGTTATGTTGCCTTGGTTGGAGCTTGTAGTGTTTTTGCACAACCACTGCGAAGAGGTATCCCATTCACTGCATTTTCCAGAACCGTTTTAAGACAGGGGTGTCAAACCTTATTTAATGGTGAACCAGTGGCAATTTTTCCAGCAAGTGGTGGGCTACGAGAATGCTTGGAGGTGGATTAGGGTTGGAATTCATGAAGAGGTGGGACTTCAAAATAGAGTAGAAAGCCTACGGGGTGTTAAGTAGAGGAGCCTAATCAAAAGGTAAACTCACAGGTCAAAGGTCAAATGCTAAGTGAAGAGTTAAAGCTCAAAAGGCAGATTTAAATACCAGATTTAAATACCAGATTAGACCTACCCTTTCACAGGAGGGGCTGGAAAAGTGCTTCTTTTACCATCAGTTCCATTTTCCATCAGTGGACTTTTGGCGATAATCTGGCAATCTTCCTGTTGCCAAAAATTTAACCAAAATAACCAATCACATCTTGGGTATCTAACAAGTCAATATTTTAACAATCAACGGGTCAATATTTTAATAATCAATAGGTCAATATTTTAATAATCAATGGGTCAATATTTTAATAATCAATGGGTTAATATTTTAATAATCAATGGGTCAATATTTTAACAATCAGCGGGTCAATATTTTAATAATCAATGAGTCAATATTTTAACAATTAACAGATCAATAATTTTGAAATTAACCGATCAATATACTTTCAATACACAGGTCAATACTTCAACAATCAACAGGTCAATATTTTAACAGGCTGCATTCAGTTAAGGCAACCAGTTCATGTGTGCATGCTTTCAGTACAAAGCACTTGAAAAATTCTACATAAAATAACACAATACAATACAACTGTAAGTTTACAATGCACTGCTTGCAAAGTTCAGAAGTGCACATCAAAGTGGGGCAAACAGCCATAAGTAGACTGGAAGACGTAGTTTTCAGTTTAGTGCGAAAGACAGTCTCGCTAAGAGAGTTGTGAACATGAGGAGGTAGAGAGTTCCAGATGGAGGGACCAGCAACTGTGAGCGAGCATAGATGCATTTACAGAGCTTGAATTCAACAGCATACCTGTATCAGGCCAAGTTCATCCAGCTGCCCTGTGTCACTTGTGCTGGCCACAGCAACACAGTACAACGACCCATTCTCCGTTGCACGATCTGTTGCTACGCCGTTGCCTGAGTTGTCTGCGTTGTCACCCGTTGCATCAGCAGCGGGCAAACGACCGTCTGACGTGTCCATTGAATTCTCATCACTGGCTCCATCTACCTGTGGCAGCCGGAAACGACCTTGCTCGTCGGCGGACTGTTTCCCCGCTTGTCTGTCGCTGGTTTCCTGCTCGGCACCAGCGCGGGGTGGCAGGCACGAGGTTTCGCTTCCCTGAGTTGTAACTTGAGTGATATTTCCTGCCAACAACTGACTAGCTGTTCTTGGCTGATCAGCACTCACTACAGGTTGACTAGGGCTGATCACACACTGACCAGCACCAACCAAAAGTTGACCAGAACTGGACATAGTTGTCCTAGGTTGGCCTGGACTCGGCACCGACTGGCCAGGACTCGGGGCAGTGTTGACCAACCCAAGGTTCTGCAGGGTCACTCCGGGTGGGAGCCTCAGCCGCACCTGTTGCCCCGGTTGGAGTGATCCCTGTTTCAACAACATCTCCTGAATCTGCCTTGCCAGATCGCTCGTCCCCGAAACGCTTCCGAGACTCGACGCGGGAACGCGGATTCTGATCGACTGGCCTCGGGGCGTCGATAGACCACTTGACATGGCAGCTGGAACGGAACTGACACTCGACGAAGGGGAACTGAACCGGGGTGATCCCATCGCAGGCCTGGGAGAGAACCGGTTTGACGAGGCACCCGTGAGGCGCTGGGCAGACATAGGAGACACTCCCTCAGACGATACTGCTGCAAGGGTTTTCCTGTATCCAGGAAACCGGTCTGTCGATTGTTGGGGTAAGTCGTCTGATCGAGACGCTGCAGCAGAACTGTACATGGTGTCAGAAGTAACTCTCGGCTTCTCAGAATTCCTGGAATGACCGATCGTAGCAGGAGATGGAGTAGTGGACACGGGACTTGGTTTAGGATTGATGCCATGGGATACTGATGATGACGTCTCAGCCTTTTTTGTATTCGCGTCCGGCTGACTGGATTGTTTTTCGGGAGAGAAAACGGTTATGGTTGTACAAGTTCCTGAAGTTGCCATCCGAACAACTGGTAAAGGTTTTCTGGTGGGGGATATCACAACTGGTGTTACCGGTTGTTGCATTCGTGGAGTTGTTGACATGGGTCGGGGTAATCCTTGTACAGGAGCGACTGGTGACAAAAGTGGTGATGGCGAAACGGTAGAATCGGAACGTGGAGATGACAACGACGACTTATGGCGTAGTGTAACGTGTGCCGAGGATGACTGAGATGAGTTTGAGCTAGAGGTAATTGTTGTGACCGCTGTTTTTGAAACATTCCGATCAGTTCTCGTCTCTGGAGCTTCTAGGAATGCCGCATCCGATGCCGAAATCTGCCTCGTTCGACGTTTGCCAATGCTTGTTTCGCCATGGGGCGATTTCTGCACGATTGTATGCTCAGCTTCCTTTGCAGGAGACATCCAGGATGGCAGACGGATAGGGCGCGGACTTCTCGGCGATCTGGGAGTTATTCGCCCTCGGCGCTCTGAAGATGGTTTGTTCTTCAAGAAGTCACGAGGGCGTTTCAGAACTTTTGGGACAGAGTTGATGAGTGAAGAGAAATAGCTGTCATCAGTTGCCTCTGTCGTGATTGGTTTTTCATTTACTCGCTCATTCCCGTTGGTGTTGATTCCACTAGGAGGGCAACTGGCGATATCTTCCGTTTGAACAGAGGGTGATTTCTCAGTGTTAATTGATGCCATATTGGTGTCCAGTGCAGGAACAGCGGAACTCGGACTTACAAGGCCTCTTCTGGTGGCTGGGGTACTGGAGGGAGGAACAATTGGAGTACTTTTACGAGCTCGGGACTTTATGGTGGCAGTAACTGGAGTACCTTGGGAAGCTGGGGATTTTGAGGCACTAGTAACTGGAGTTCTTTTGCGAGATGAGGATTTGGAGGTGCTAGCAACTGAAGTAGTTTTGCGAACTGGAGATTTTAAGGCACTAGTAACTGGAGTGCCTTTGCCAGCCGGGGACTTTAAGGTTTTAGTAACAGAAGTACTTCTGCGAGCTGGGGATTTTAAGGCACTAGTAACTGGAGTTCTTTTGCGAACCGGAGGTTTGGAGATGTTAGCAACTGGAGTGCTTTTGCCAGCTGGTAATTTGGAGGGACGAGTACGAGTATCTTTGCAAGTGGTGGACTTTGATGTGTTAGCAGCTAGAGTAGTTTCGCGAGCTGGTGACTTGGAGGTGTGACTAGCAGTGGATTTTGAAGTGGACGCAACAACATGACTGACTTGAGACGTTGACTCAGGCACAATATCGGGATGTGGCTTGGACTCTGTAACAACAGCCTGCTGTTCAGTTACATCAGCGACCAATGGTTCGAACTGCGCCAATGTTGGCGAAGTGGGTAACGCGTTGGGGAAAGTCTGAGAAACGGAAACGCCTGGAGAATTGAAACTCCCATCCGGCGAAATCTGTGAATCTGGAGTTGGTTTCGTGGAATCTGAAGTAACTGCACTACTTTCAATCATTTCTGTCTTGTTTTTAACGTCAGATGCCCTACCCTTTGGTGACTCAGACCACCTTAGACTAGACGACGAAGTATTGTCGCTGGCTGCAAGCCTCTGGGAATCCACCTCTGAATTCTCACTGACTAATCCCACGAGCTCTGCTGAAGGCTGGAAAATTTCTGCAGCAACAACAGTCCGTTCCGCAACTGTCACAGAAGTTTCTTTGTTCGGCTGAAGGGATTTTGACGACGGCTCCAAGTTATCTTCCTTCAACTTTCCAGATGTCGCCACACTCTCTTGCCTTCCTTCTCCGCAGTCCAAATTTTCCACTCCATCGCTTAACTGGAGGCCCGTTTCCTTATGCGCTTCTTCGCTTAGCTTCTGACATTTCAGAGGTGGCTCTTCCGTCCGATCGCTTTCCGGTAATTCCACATCCCCGATGATCTTTTCGTCTCCAATTTCACTTCGTTGTCGTTTTTTCGCGGCAACCTTCGGGCTTGGCACAAACTGAAGAGAAGATTCACTGTCCGTTGATACCTGCGAGGTTCGGCTTGAGGAACAGGTGGGTGAGGAGCAGGTGTTGGTTGTGGAGGAGGAAGGAGAGGCGTCGGCACTGGAAGATGTGTCGTCCGTTGCTGAGCTGACTTCAAACGGATCAAGCCTCACGTCATCTTCCTACATCAGAAGAAAATGTCAGCGATATTTCATTTTAAACTCGATTCGCTACAAGGTTTGTCTCAATTGTAATAAATTGCTTATGCCAAACTGGAAACTGTGAAAATTGGATTTTGGAAATTGCCCCAAGCTACAAAATCTATGAATCCAAGCAAATATTATTCAATCAGTAAATGCATTCATTTGAAAATAATTTTAATTTTTCGCTTTAAATGCCCTGTTGTTAATTAATTAAAAGGCATATAATTATGTTTTCAAGTTTTATGAGACCTTCTGGTGTAATTTTATGAAGGGGCCTTTATATTGTATTGTATTGTATTGTATTTGAACACTTGTTATAGCGCCTCTACCAGATTGCCCATTCAGAGGCGCTCCCGACTACTGCGCGGACGCTGAATCGGAGTTTCACGCCGAAGCGCATGAGCAATTGCGAGTGAAGGACTTGCCCATGGTCCCTACGCGGCGGCTTTTCTTTTTATAACGCTCAGAGCTTCACCAAGTCTAACTCTGGCACTGATTGTATTTGTCATACTTCTATTATACTTCTTAAATGTTGGTGCCGATGTGCGCGTATCAATAAACGAATCAATCAGTCAATCAATAGAGAGAAGTGCGTTCTGTTAATTACCTCATCAATGTTGAGGATCCCTCGTCCCTTTAGGTTCTTATCGATTCGTATCAGCCAACTGCTGGCGAATTCAAGGCACACATAACGGAAAACGGTCACGCCGACTCTGATCACCTGCAATGCACAACGCAAACCTTGGATTGACAGATCGAACAAAAGAAAGACTGCAGTTGTCAGTTCTTCAACATCACTTGGGTCTAAAAACCCATCTCTCATTATTATTATTATTATTTTTTTACCCGAGGTATCTATAATCCCTCAGGTGTCAGATATTAATAAGCAATGTTTACTCTGGAGTGGCCATCCTTGTCAAGATCTGGAAGAACAAAAGTGCTGTGGAACGCAACTGCGTTGAAACGTTGGATCTTAGTATTATTATTATCATCATCAATATCATCATCAATATCATCATCAATATCATCATCAATATCATCAATATCATCATCATCATCATCATCATCGTCATCGTCATCATCATCATCATCAGGGGGAGGAAGAAGCCATTGGTAAAAAACAAATAAGTAAATATATGCAAGTAAGGAAACAAGTTTACAAGTATGTTAGTGAATAAATTAAAGAGCAACAACTTACCAACTTGCAATCGATCATAACTGCCAAGTGGTCCATCAGGTCGTGGCCATCAATGTCAGAAAATGTTTCCTGCAAGAACAAAACATTAGACCTAGTTATCACTAAAGTTGTTTTAAACATAAACCGAGCTCAATGCTTCAACCCGTTCCTGCACATGTATACGACTTGCATACAACATATACACCCCACATATGCCATATGCCTCTGCATTCCATAGACTGACATGACCTATTCGTGTCTCGGAGGCAGACTTCTACTTCCCAATACCACGCTCATGTGTCTGCTGGCCCTTGGCTCTGTAGCGATCTACCCTCAGACTCGCTCTGTGATCTTAACTGGTGGTACTTCTGTCTCACTTAAGAGATTTTGCACTGGGAGCGCCTCTGATTAGGTCGTACTGTGAGAGGCGCTTTAGAAATCCGTAAATACAACAGAATACCAAGGACTCCTAAACATTGTTGAGACCGCAATGAAGTCGCTAGTACTTCATACTCTCAGGCTAGCCCAAGGGACTACTCTACTTCGCCTTTCTAACTCCTCCTCCTTCTCATCCTCCTCCTCCTTCTTCTTCTACCTGTGAACCAAAGTGCTCTTGCTGCTAGATCTGTCCAAGCTATATTTCCCTCTCATTTTGGCCATGGCAGCTGATTGGTTATAGTGTTCGTCTTGTAATGCAGGTTCAAGGCTCCTCCCTGAAATGGTAACTGTTTAGGGACCTTGAGCAAGTCCTTCACTCACAACTACAAAATAAGCTACACAGAAATAAACCCAAACTACAAACCAAACTACACAGAAATAAGCCCAAACTACTAAACAAACTACACAGAAATAAACCCCACTAACTCGTAGCTGGTAGATGGTAAGTCCGAGATGTTCGCGTTTCTTGATCTCCTCATAGACGTTCGTCATAAGTACCCTGTCCTTCGATCGTTTGACACAGACATCGAGCAACAGGTTGGGTCGAGTTCGATCCGGATATATCGATCGGATGGACTTGAGGATCATCTGACAAGTCTTCGGATGTAACATGACGTGAGATCGATTCCAGTCGCTGATATTTCTATGAGCCTCGACATCATTGGCTGTAACAACAGAAAACAATTGTATCGTTCATTTAGTTTGAATGCAGTTCTTATGCGTAGTCATATTTTGTTGATCATCAAAACCCTACAAAATAAAAAAAAATTATGAAAACGAGCAGTCCCTTAAGCTAGCCCTAGTGTTGTTTTAGTTTTGCCTTGAGTTTTAGTTTTAGTTATTATTAGTTTTACATGCTAGGTGTTTTAGTTATTATTAGTTTTAGTTATTTTGCCAAGTTTTAGTTTTAGTTATAGTTTTAGTTAATAGAAACTGACACTGCCTTGTTTTAGTTTTAGTTTCTTCAGTTTTAGTTTTAGTTTTAGTTTCAGTTATTTGTTCACCGATATTTAGCCGACAACAATGCATATCAAATTACTGCCAATAGGCAATAGCAACTATTATTCTTACAGTATGACAACATGCCATGTATCATACATAATATAATGTCCCTTTAATGATTAGTGTGGTACAAATTTCTTGTTGAGCTTTATGTGATTCCCGATTTTCGTCCCTATGTACAACAACATTGAATATTCAAGGACGCTAGGTTTTCGTTGTGTGTTTTCATTAGGTTTTCGTTAGATGTTTTAGTTATTATTAGCTTTGACCAGTTTAGTTTCAGTTATCGTTTTTGGCCGGCTCCGCGAGTTTTAGTTATTATTAGTTTTAGTTATTTCACCAAGTTTTAGTTTTAGTTTTAGTTTCAGTTAACTATAACCCTGAGTTTTCGTTAACGAAGATTTTCGTTTTAGTTTTAGTTAACGAAAACAACACTAGCTAGCCCTGAGGCAGCCATGATTATGAAGTGTTACCGACTTCATTTTCTTAGCCTCGGCATATGAGGTAGAGTGGCCAGTCCCACTCCTTCGCCGTCTCATCTTCCAGATAGTGTACGGTCCTGTGCTCATTGTAGCTGAGTTGGCTACGGGTGTACGCAGAAATCTCAAACCAAATTTCCGCCCTGGCAGGGATTTGAACCCCCAACCACTCAGGGCCACGGCCACTCAAGATGAATCACAAGGTCCTCAACTTGTGGCCAAAATATCTGCCATGTTCTCCGTCGGCTGTGCCGTCAACTCCAGACAATTCCATTCACCCTTTGTCCACGGTCTAATCCATTTTCTCTCCCTACCAGGGATGCTTAGAACTCATTCCACAGCTGCTGTACAAGGGCATCTACAAGACACACTAGTACACTGCAATAATTTACATACATTCTACCGAAGACTCAGATTAAATTATGCCGTTATTGTTGGTGTTATCGTTGTTGTTATTATTACTATCATCATCATCATCATCATCATCATCATCATCATCATCATCATCATCATCATCATCATCATCATCATCATCATCATCATCATAGACGTATTTGTAACGTATTGCGTTCTGCCAAAGCGATTATGGAATAAATACAATACAATAGAATTATCCAACCGACCCCACGTTGTCTCGCAGTTGCCATTCGTGTCTCGCAGTTCGTTTGGCTTCAGTCGAATGCGGACATCACAGGCGTTGATGAAGATATTGTCGTTGGCGTTGATGGTTTTGACGGTTTTGCCGTGAACATATTGGCAGCGGTAGTAGGAGAGAACGGTCCGTGACGACTGATGCTTCTTGTACACGATCACAGACGGCGTTACATCAGAAACAGTTGAATCTTTCGCGAGAAGAAAAATACAACTATTATTACTATTATGCATTTGTTAAGTACCAAATGAATTAGATATGTATGTACGTATGTATGAGCACTTCTTATAGCGCCCTTCAAGATTTCTACTCAGAGGCGCTCCCGACTACAGTGAGGACACTGAATCAGAGTTTAACGCCGAAGCGCATGGCCATTGCAAGTGAAGGACTTGCCCAGGGTCCCTACGCGACGGCTTGACATGGATTCGAACCCGCAACCCTCCGGCTGCAAGGCACCGAACATACCCCTACACCACCGCGCCCCACAAATATGTGTACAGTTAGTAACTTCTATTGTGGCAATGTCCAATGCATCAACTGACTGTGCACCAAAACCAAGCAGCAATCAGGTACCATCCGCAGGGCTGCCACAAGGTCAATAAAATACAAATCCATGACTTTCCATGACCTTTTCCCATGACTTTTAAGACTTATTTTAGACGAAAAAGGACCTACTTTCTAATTGTTTTATCGACGTATTATACAAATTTTAAAATATGATTAGAAATACGTCTATTAGTGATTTTTCCATTTACCATGACCTGTATGACCTAGCTATTTTCAAATTCTACGACTTTCCAGGACTCTCTCTGGAAAACACCTGTTTTTCCAGGCCTTAAATTTTTCAAAGTCTAAAACCATGACTTTACAGGTTCTCCAACTCTGCATCCGGAAACCCAGAAAAATAATCCTGATTAGAAGGAAAGAATGGGTCAGTATCAACCTGGTACTTCACCGGAGGTTCCTGGGCCATCTTGCGTCGAGGTCTCCTGTGCCCTGTCCCTCTCGGCCCCTTCGATCAGCGCCTCCTCCTCTAGGTCTGACTCATCATCATCCAGTTTCTGCTTCTTCTTCTTTGGCTGCTCGACGGTCTTCTTCTCCTTCGACATCGAATCGATGACGACAATCTGCTCCGGTATTGTCGTCTCAAATGTTACCTGAACACGCAAAATGTTTAATTACAATATCAAATTTATACACTGCGTCTTCAAATCGTATCATATCAAAATAATTTATAAAGAGCCTCTCGCAGAATAACTATTCAGGGGCGCTCTCAGGATGGAAGCCCCAGGAAAAGCAAAAGCCTTTGAAGAGCGAGAGACAGATGAGGAAATACCAGTCATTAGCTTAGCCCTCAGTGAGGGGAAGGTCCTTCCAAATGGAGGGACCCACCATGGCTGCTATTATTATTATTATTATTAATATTATTATTATTATTAATATTATTATTATTATTATTAATAATAATATTATTATTATTAATAATAATATTATTATTATTATTATTAATATTATTATTATTATTATTATTATTATTATCAAATGCATGAAAGCCTAGTGGTTAGCGAGTTGGCTGGGGATCAAATCCCTGCTAGCGCATAAATTTATGATTTCTGCTCCTCCTTTGCCCTAGCCAACGTCACCTAAGATTATTATTGCTATTGTAATTATTGTCAGAATGATAATTATTAATTATTATTATTTTGCAATTATTAATATTATTATACTTTTATATTCTCTAGAAATGTCTCAATTCTTGAAGCACCCTATGTACCTCCAGGCTAAAAAGAAATAATAATGATTATAATAGTAATAATAACAGTAGTAGCAATAGTAATATAAATAATAGCCATAGTAATAGTAATAGTAATAGTAATAATAATAATAATAATAATAATAATAATAATTATAATAATAATAATAGAAATACTCATAACAACAACAATAATAATTCATATCCATGGCGTCTCTTCGGAACACAACATCTAACAAATCACGAAAGAATTCATGCTACACCCAGAAGAACAGAAGAATAAGAGACGAAATTCGTACAAGTCGTAGAGACAAGAGCGTCACTGTGATGACGCTGTGACCGTCTGTGTTGCAAAGGTCGAGGAAGTCCGATCCGTACGCGGAGTCATCTGGACTGGGCGGAAACTGCTGCATAGACGAACCGACGACCGCGAATATGTTGCGCGCGAAATTCGAATGCCAGTAATACATGTATCTGAAACGAGCAACAAAGACATTGTAATTAATTAATTCTAGCCCCCCCAAAAATATCTGCGATCAACCAGAGATGCTCCCTGCAAAACACCGGCGATGTAGACTATAATTTCATCCTTCGATCCACCCGTGTCTGTCGCTGCATCTGGCCTTCCCAACAGCCTAGCCACAATCCACCTCGGAATTATCTTCCATTTTTTTTATATTCCCTGAGGCCGGGGCTCCATTCAGCTGGGGCTATGGCTGCTTGGACGAGTGGCTTTATAATATATTCGTTTACTGAGAAAACTGGTTGTCAAACCACAACCGGGTACACAATATTAACAAAAATGAGTAAGAGACTCTAATGTATTAGTTACTATCAATGTTATGGTATCATAGGATGTTATTTTCTATAGAGAATACATTGCACTGGCACCGACCATATCCGTTCAGGTCTGGGAGGATAATGTACTGTTTCCGAGAATAAAAGGTGGAAAATGTCTCTCCCGACTCCCTTTATTTGGCATTTGTTAGAATTTGTTAGAATACATTGCTCGCCTACCATACATTAATTACGGCACAAAAAGCAAGGATGACAGCAATTATTTATGAACAATTGAACATTTAAGTCAATGTAAATCAGTCATTAACCGCAATCACCTTTGTGAGATCTGGAATGTTCCGAAGCGCGTGAGAGGAATTCCTCCAGTGCGACTCTTCGTTGCCATGCTCTACAGATACGTAAAAAAGGATCATTAGAGTCTAACTGAAATAACATCAGCTTAAAATTAACTAATTAACTTCAATCAAACTTAATTAGAATCTGAGCACTGGGATAATGAGCATGTCCTCAATAACTATATAGCACCTGTGTATATGAGCGCATTTAGTGGCAGTTTTACGGGTTCAAACACCCCCAAATAAATGCATTACTGTTGTTAAACACTAAAAATGCAGAAATATCCAACCATTTCCAATGGAAACCCCCAGAGAAACTTAAAACCCCCTCTGACGCCCCTGCCTGTATACACCAGATAATTATATAGCACCTATATACAACAAAAACGGTCTTAATGGTGGGCAAGTGGCAATATTTTCCAGTAAGTGACAGGCCAGGGTGCTGAAGAAGCCTGAGCAAAGTTGGGGTAGGGGTCTGGGAGGGGCACGGTGAGCCTGCCCCAGAAATCTTTTAACATACAAACAGACAAATCAGGCTCATAAAATATTAATTTTGATCTTCATTTCAAGAACATCACAGCAGTCTTTACGCAAGGCTCTGTGGGCCAGAATAACATCGTCCGTGGGCCAGAAATGGCCCGTGAGCTGGCCTTTTTTGCGCGGGGCCCGATAGCACATTGGATAACACACTGGCATGGAGAGCGAGAGGTACCGAGTTCAAGCTCCGTAGGGCGGACGTGCTATGTAGGCTGCTATTAGCGCCATGTATTGCAGGCTGTCTGTTCTGTTAGTAGTTAAGATTTATGTCTTCTGTCATTTGTGTTTTTATGAATTGTTTCAATTGCATAACTGTACACTGTAACTGGTTGCGGTTTGTCAACCGGATTGTTTCAATAAACGAAAATATTATTATTATTATTTTTGACACCCTGGTAAACACGAGAGTTATAGAAGCAAGTCTCCCATCGAGTCATTATGTGTTTTTGGTGACTTCACAAAGTTGTTGAAACATATTTCGTTGGATCACTCACCTTTTTGATCTTCGTAAGTATTCGATCGTTCTTCATCGACTTGAAAACGTTCTCGACGACCGATTCCGGATATTGGTAGAGCAACTGGAAGAGCTCACGAGATCGACCGATCTTATCCGTAAGAACAATTACTGACTGAAAGGACACGGAAGAAAAACGATTGGAAAATTAATCGAATGTAGATGCAATGTAAAACTATGATGATATATAGAGCAGCAGACAGAGACAGAGCGAGGAGAATAGACAGACTGAGAGAGAATGAGAGAGAGATTGAGAGAGACAGTGACAGCTAGAGAGACAGAGAAGGAGACAGAGAGAATGAGACATTCAGAGAGAGAGAGAGACAGACAGACAGACAGACAGAGACAGAGAGAGACAGACAGACAGAGACAGAGGAAGAAGTCAGAGAGACTGAGACATACAGGGAGGGAGACAGACAGACAGACAGACAGACAGGGACACAGAGTGACAGCTAGAGAGACAGAGATGGAAAGATATACAGAGACAGCCAGAGAGAAAAGAGAGAATGACAGAGACAGATATACAGAGAGAAAGAAACAGAGACTGAGACAGAGAATAACAGAGAGAAACAGAGACAGATACAGACAAACAGACACATACATCAACACATACAGAGCAACATAAGCATAAAGTATCATTAATAGGGTGCACTAGAAAAACAAAAGCCCAACACAGAAGCGACAACGTGAAAAAGAGAAACGTGTTGACTGAGAATTTGAAAACTGACATGAATGAGATTGTTGAGAACGCTGTAGAAGATCTCGGAAACAGAAGTGACGTCTTGATGAGTTGATTTTCTATAACCGGTGCTCTTCACATCCGAAAGTCGCTCAGTGAGTTCTTCCGGAGAGTTGGGAATATCCGGCACCGATTCGTTTTCACAGCTGAAAGTGAAGGAAGTATATTCTTTGTTATGACCAACTGCTTATCAATACAGCACTCTCATTTACGTTACATGTAAACAATATAAAGCTAATATTAATGGACTTCTTCTTCTTGTCCTGTCAAGAAGCATCTCAAAACTTCCTTTTTCTCGTCTTGAAATAATCTAGTAAGAAGCAGTAAGCGGAATTTTTTAACTAACCGGAATTTTTCGCGGATCTTGGCCAGACATCGCTTGAATACAGGTTCGTTTTCTGCAGAATTCTTTATGGTGTACTTTTTCCCGTCTTTGAACTCGGCAAGTAGCTCCTGATTCACAAAATAAAACAGCTACTGTTTTAAAATGACTAACTCTTAAAGCAAATCACTTGATTGTATTGTATTGTATCTAAAGATTTATATCTAGCGCCTCTCTCAGAATAACTATTCAGAAGCGCTCTCAGCACGAAAACCCCGGGGGAAAAGAAACGTCTTTAAAGAACGAGAGACCAAAGAGGAAAAACTAGTCATTAGTTTAGCCCTTAATGAGGGGAAGGTCATTCCAAGTAGAGGGACCAACCACAGCAAATGCCCGGCATTGAGCCAAGGCTGTCCTAGTCCTAGGAACAAAAAGATCTAGCCAATCAGCATTATGATTAATAATCTATCATTATGATTAATAATCTATCATTATGATTAATAATCTATCATTATGATTAATAATCTATCATTATGATTAATAATCTATCATTATGATTAATAATCTATCATCATGATTAATAATAATCTATCATCATGATTAATAATCTATCATTATGATTAATAATCTATCATTATGATTAATAATCTATCATTATGAATAATAATATATCATCATGATTAATAATCTATCATCATGATTAATAATCTATCATTATGATTAATAATTACTATTATTTAGTAACTTCTATAACGTCCGTGTCTACGGGGCAAGGCATCAATGTATGGCACATCAATGTGAAGCAGTGATCAGGTCAACACCCAGAAGATCAGTCCGTTAAAACAGAGGGTGGGGGTTTACGGTAACTGTAACACTCTGGCAGGATTGCTTCCCACTACCCTCCCAAATCAGCCATTCATTCGCCAGATGGCGTTGCTAAAATGAGCAGTAGGACAGATGGACGCCTTGCATGGCTGCCATACAGTTAAATTCCACTCCTGTAAAAAATAACTTGTGATCATCGGTTCATTCTATTGTAATTGTAATCATACTGCGGTGTGTCAGTTTGAAATAATAAACAAAGATTATTATTATTATTATTATTATTATTATTAGACAGATAAGAAGTGCGAAATGGATAAGATTTAGGTCGAGCCCAAAATGACACATGACTTTGTATCGTAGATGGGGAGTTTCTATTTCAATGGGGGAGACTTTGTTCTGAGCAGACCACGCACACTGTGCGTGGTCCAAAAATATAAAGTTTTGAAATTCAATTCTCCACAAGGCTGCCTTTGTTCCATATATTATTAGTGATTTATTTGCCAAGTTTGAACAAAATCAAACAATGTTAACTGGTACCAACTTTCTGCAACTTTTTAATTAAACATCGAAAAATTAAAAATATCGCCTTTCTACAGTACATAGAGTACAATTATATTATCAGCTTTAAACAGATATTGTCATCGAAAATGTGAATCAGTCTATTAAAGCTATTAAACTAGAGTAAAATCAATGACAGTCTTAAAAAAATTTAATTATAACATGAAAAATTGTAGATATTTTTTATTGTTCTTAAAATGTTAGAACAGTAACTGTTAGACTGATATCTGCTTATGTTGGAGCTGGAAATTCTCTTTGGTGGTTGGGCACGAGCTGCAATAGATATTGCTTTTGAGTTTCATCCCTTGTCAAGGCTGCATTATATGATTGGATAAGTGCAACCCTTCTTTCTGCACAATCATTGATGTCCTTGAGTAGTCTGACTAGTGTTTTAGTGTGCCTGACAACGCCAGCAACGCCCAATGAACCGGTTCCTTTTACAGTACGCCATGGCTTTTTCCTGGCCATTTGTTGTGAGCAGGTTGGAAGTAGATGGAATGATGGAAGTATCTTGGATGCTCTTAACACACTTTTCCTTTCTGGCCGTTTGTTTGTTGGGCATTTATGACATGCTGGAAGTTGATGTGGCTTTTTTGCATATGGAGAAATGCTTTGTTTTGTCGACCTCATTTATTATGGCATGAAGAGCATCTTCTGTGGAGATATCATCCAGTTCGTCCAGATTAGCCTTCTTTGTATCTGTAAGAGTCTTTTGGTGTCAAACGGTGCCCTTAAAGCACAGAATAGGCCTACTCGTCGTACGTTTAGAAGAGCTTTCTTATTACAGTCTGCTTGGTGGTCTGGAATCCCAGCCTTTGCCCCAGATGGCTAGGGCATCATCCATTTTCACTTTAGCACTTTGCGCAATTGTTAGTCCCTCTTCTAGATAGAGACACATAAGGTTTTTTTAAATAGCTCTGTTTATTGGCAAGCCAGATCCAAGGATTTCAGGCTTCCCTATTAGCTATACTTGTGGTAAATCCCTGGTCGTTGCTTGTGCCATGACTATCAAACAAATCTAAATATGAAATTAAAAAAATAATTCTATAATCTAAATATTATATTAAACTACTTTAAAAAATAACTATTAACTAGAATAATTGAAATATAACACAACTACACCTTCACAAACTGTACACCTTTATTTCTATTAGAATTTTAATAGCCTACTTGGAATTCACCAATAGTTGTTTCATTTAGAATTTTTACTGTTAACTACAATGTGGTAGCTTCTAGAAAGGTTTTTGTTATTTAAATTACAGTTGCTTAAATTTAATATTAAATTGTGTATTTAAATCTGACCTTCAAAAATATTAATTGTTTGAACTAATTGCAAATACTAGAAATATTTTGTCATTGTGTATCTTTGTCACTTTAAATATAATAATGTTATTGCGATTGCCAACATAGTCAACATCTGGTGGCTGAATATTTTGTTGCTAATTAATCATGAATACACAAAACATTAAACATCGAAATTAAATTCATGAAACAGTTCACATTCACTGCAAGTCTACAAATAGCCTAGGTAAATAATTATTGCGCACTGTGCAGATATAAAGTGAGAATCCTTTATTATTCGAAAACCAAATATCGAACATTGATATTTGAGGTGCTACTTGGTTGGTACCCCTAAACATGTTCCAATTCAGTTCAAATTTTACATGTAGATACCTACAATCATATGGAATAAGGGCAGCCTTGTGGAGCAGAATTATTTTAAAAAAAATTTTTTAACATGTAGTCTTGGACCACACTAACGCACAGGCCTTAAATTTTTCAAAGTCTAATTTCGTGACTTTCCAGTTTATCAAGGATCTGCTGCAACCTTGTTTACAGGAACTCCTCAGAGCTATAAACGTATAAGTATGCAAAATTAAATGCAAAGCAAACCTTGTCCTGCAGGACTTCACCGAGGTACATCTGAACATTCTGGATTGTGACGCTGTTCTTCATCATATACTTGATGCGTCTGATGCAGGCCAAACGCGTCTTATCACGCGCAACCTAAGACACAAACAGACTTCTCACAACTCTAACTCAGCCAGCTGAAAAAGTACATGAAAGTGACATACTTGGTTGCACACCTCAAGCGCTTTCTCTGCGCTGGTCTATATGATGCTAAATGTCATATTCAACCATACTATTACATCAGGTTGCACAATACTGCACGGCAAGCAAGAAAAAGAGTCACCAATGTCGGGCCCACGCACAAAAGATCATATGACAGAACAATGATGGCGCTAAGCAATTGTGAGTGAAGGACTTGCTCAAGGTCCATACACAATTAAACAGTAACCATCTCTAGGATTATTATTATTATTATTATTATTATTATTATTATTATTATTATTATTATTATTATTATTATTATTATTATGCATTTATTAAGCACCACTATCTAATCACCAAGCAACAAATGATGGTGCCACCTCAAGGGAGGAGGATCGAATCCGTGTTCTCTGCGACGTCCGCGTCATAGGGCAAATACTCTAACCAATTGTCCAACAGTCTACCTGTTCGATGAAAGCAGCAAACTAAGAATGCTTTTTATCCATCTAGTTTAACTTACGGAAATCTTTTTTGTTTGTTTGTTTGTTTGTTTGTTTGAGCCACAGGCTAAAAAGTCAAATCTTGCGACGACTAATTCGATCACTTACAATCATTCAATCGTCCTGAAACTTGGCAGATAGACTCGCCCTTGCAGACACTTCATTCTATAAAAATTTCAGCTCCCCAAAAGGCAAGCTTATAGAATCGGGGACTCAACTTTTCGAATCGGGGAATCCCCTTTTCCGATACGCAGCGTTGTCATTGGCCGCAACAAAAACAGGCGCTGCCTGATTAAGCGCACGCTATGACGTAAAATGAGCGCGGACTATATATTTGTAGAGGTAACTGCTTCGTAAGACGCATTATAGGATACTAGATGGATATAGTAAAAAACTTTGTTTTTACGGGCTGTATTTTATTTATATTATTGTGTATCATTGCATAATTAGAACAACAATTGAACGATTCATGTGTCTATGAAGACAGAAGTCTAATACGAAGACAGAAGTCTAATACGAAGACAGAAGTCTAATACGAAGACAGAAGTCTAGTACGAAGACAGAAGTCTAATACGAAGACAGAAGTCTAATACGAAGACAGAAGTCTAGTACGAAGCAGAAGTCTAATATGAAGACAGAAGTCTAATACGAAGATAGAAGTCTAAAGTTAAGACAGAAGTCTAATATGAAGACAGAAGTCTAATACGAAGACAGAAGTCTAATACGAAGACAGAAGTCTAATACGAAGACAGAAGTCTAATACGAAGACAGAAGTCTAGTACGAAGCAGAAGTCTAATATGAAGACAGAAGTCTAATACGAAGACAGAAGTCTAATACAAAGACAGAAGTCTAAAATGAAAAGAGAAGTCTAAAATGAAAAGAGAAGTCTAAAATGACGACAGAAGTCTAACATGAAGACAGAAGTCTAACATGAAGACAGAAGTCTAACATGAATAGTTGAAGACAGAAGTCTAAAATAAAGACAGAAGTCTAAAATGAAGACAGAAGTCTAATACGAAGACCGAAGTCTAATAAGAATATAGAAGTCTTAATACTAGATCAAAGCAGATCAAAATGAAATAGGTTCTCCACAGTTATTCGAATTGCTTTCCAAAAAACTCAGTAACATCAATAAAACTGGCCAATAACGGAAGCCGCTTACCGCAAGGTTCTCATGCATGAAGTCTCTTATGACAGCATTTCCAACGAGGCAGAGCTTGTGGAGACCAGAGAGGAACTGATTGGTCAGTTGACACAGAAGCAGCTGAAAGAACAAGAAGAAAACAAACGTGAGCAACAAAATTTCCCATTAGCAATAACATTTCCCATTAGCAATAACATTTCCCATTAGCAATAAAATTTCCCATTACCAATAAAATTCCCCAGTAGCAATAAAATTCCCCAGTAGCAATAAAATTTCCCATTAGCAATGAATTCCCCAGTAGCAAAAAAATTCCCCAGTAGCAATAAATTTCCAATTAGCAATAAATTTCCCCATTAGGAATAAAATTTCCCATTAGGAATAAAATTCCCCAGCAGTAATAAAATTCCCAGTAGCAATAAAATTCCCAGTAGCAATAAAATTCCCCAGTAGCAATAAAATTCCCAGCAGCAAATAAAATTCCCCAGCAGCAATAAAATTCCCAGCAGAATCATTGGGAAATTATTGACGAACCAGGCTGTCTTCCTGTGGAGTCCACGTCACTCGATGCCGCTTCAGCAGTCGAATCGCATCCACGTCCTTGGTGTCATGTTTACGCCGGCGCCTTGCTACCTCGCAAGCCGCTGAAAGGAACCAGGAACATCAGATTAATAATTATACATATATTCGTTTAAATGACAAAACCAGGTGACACACCGCATCTGGGTACAAAAAATGGGAATGACGATAGGAAATAAACAGTAATCATCTTTAGTAAGTAAATCAGTATAGTATAAAGATGGTGGACCATATTTATCTACTCGTTGGTATAATATTCCAGATACTAAAACCAAAATGGATGATCGAGCCTTTCGGGTCGCTGGTCCACGTACCTGGAACAGTCTTCCTGCACCTATTCAGCAAGCCTAATTTAAAAAAAGATAAAAATGCGCTTCCTAGGTAACTCAGAGCATTAGCATTTGTGCGGACAGTTGACAGTTTTGTAAAGCATCCTAGAAGTAGCTTGCTACCGACGATGCTATATAAATCGTCGTAATTACAATTACACGAAGAAGAGCAGTCTCTTAAGCTAGCCTCAGAGGAAGCCATGGGTATGAAGTGTGAGCGACTTCATTTTTGCAGCATCGATTTATGAAGGCAGTCCTCTCCCTCGCCGTTTCATCTTCCCACTGACAGTGCATCTATCATCATTACAGCTGGGCTTATTAGGGGGTGCAGAGGGAGTAAAAATCTGAAAAAATTTCTGGCATGTATTTGAACCCAACCACTCAGCTATGCTAACCTCTAGACCTCTATCGCACACCCCATAATGGGTCTTAAGAGCTCCTCGATGATCATTAACACCACTAAGAAGAACAACAGCTGAGAAGAAATCCTAACTATTCGTCAGCTGATCTGCATCTGTCGACTTCACACGTCTCTCACGAACTCGCTTCGACTTCTTCAAAAGCCCTGCAAGAAAAACCAATGAGAATGGTCATTGTTATTAACACTACACATTTATTAATTACCACAATCTAACGACCAAGCATCTATCGATGGGGCTGAGCGACTAAGAGTGAAGGACTTGGTCAAGGTCTCTACACAGTAACCATCTCAGAGAGGCAGTTGAACCTTCACTCTCCATATTACAAGGTGAGCGCTCTGACCAACTGGCTACCATGTCCTTTACACCACCACCACCACCACCACCACCACCACCACCACCACCACCACCACCACCACCACCACCACCACCACCACCACCACCACCACCACCACCACCACCACCACCACCACCAGTGGATTGTTTGGACATATTATTTGTAAAAAGAAAGAGGACAGAAAGATCAAGGCCCTTATGTTTGGAATAATGGAGGGTACGAACAAAAGAGGCAGACCGCATAGAGAATGGACAGATGACATTGAAGAGTGGTGGGGAACAGACAGTGCTTTTTTCTAGAATTTTAAAGAGGCTCCAGAACGCAACAAATCCAGAAAAATTATAGTGGCATATTTTATGCTAATAATTATATTTTGTATATAAAATTATCAATATCAATAAACACTGAAAGCACATAAATAAATTAAAGGATCGAACTAATTTTTAATAATTTTATATTAAAAATTTTAATTAACTAAATTATTTTTTAATAGCTGAAAAAAGGTCCCGGAATGCCGTTCCGGACCGCTCCGGCTGAAAAAAAGCACTGGGAACAGATCTGTAGAAACTGAATCACACGGCTCAGAACAGAGTCGAGTGGAGAGACATTGTAAAGAAGGCATCGGAAAACTATGGGCACTGAGCCCATGGTTATTGATGATGATGATGTATGTATGAGCACTTGTTATAGCGCCCCTTCAAGATTTCTACTCATAGGCGCTCCCGACTACAGCGCGGACACTGAATCGGAGTTTCACGCCGAAGCGCATGAGCAATTGCGAGTGAACGACTTGCCCAGGGTCCCTGGCGGCGGCTTGAGGTGGATTCGAACCCGCAACCCTCCGGCTGCTAGGCACCAAACATACCCCCTTGAGGTGGATTCGAAGCCGCAACCCTCCGGCTGCTAGGCACCATACATACCCCCTTGAGGTGGATTCGAACCCGCAACCCTCCGGCTGCTAGGCACCAAACACACCCCTACACCACCGCACCCCATAAAGACAAAGAAGTTTTCGATCAGACTACATAACGATAAGTCGAATGAAAATTCAAGAGTCGATACCCTCGACAATGCCGTTACGTTTTCGCTTCACTCCCTTTCCCCCTTTTTTCGGCACCACTCCAGTCATGACTTCTTTTGTAAACTTCACACTGGGATCACTCTTTGCCTTGCTCGACTTTTTGCTCTTTGGTTGGACATCTGACAAACACAGAAAAAGGAAAATATAGCGGAATTACAATAACATGGAATTTTGGCAGGCGTGCAAGGACAGAGTTACAATAGTGCAGGCGCATCAGAATTGTAGCACACAATTGTAGCAAACAAACCATTTCAGATCCCATTCTGATTTCTTCTGAGGATGTTCAAGACACTTAGTCTAGAAGTGTGAATTTGTTAGATTTAAAAACCGCAAAAGTGCCAAGGTCAAAGTGCTCAATTGCTGAATATGATCTCGATGTTAAACTTTTAATCAGTCGTGAATAATCTACCCAAACAGTTCACCAAAAGAGCTGAATAATGACACCAAGAACACCTTATTAGCTCTCATAAAAATTATAAACTGAGATACAAGCATCCAAACGTATGAGGTCGCGCGGGTTGGGTCAAAGTTTGCCGTATTTCGGAGTGTAACTAACCCCAAAAAATGTTGTTTTGGGTTTACACATTTCTTATAAGGCCCAACAAGTCAAATTTCATGTAAATCTGAGTCAGTCATGTCAATCGTGGTTGTAAATTTGGTTGATTTGACACGGAATCACCCAGAAACTCCTCCGAGGCATAACGGTCAAACTTTCACAGTTGTTTACATGATGCCATAGAAACTACTCGGACACAAAATGATGAAGCAGGTAGCACACTTATTTAAGCTAAACATAAAAGAATTGAAGGCTACGTTGGTGCCAGGTGTCATGGTATTTGTAGAAGTCAGGCTCAGCACTACAAGGAGGCCGATTGGTTAAAGCCAATGAGATATATTATAAGCGCTAGAGACCGTATGACGTATGTTTCCTTCAGGTCGCAGCGAAGTCACAATCGCTAAGCTACCTTGACCCCCAAGCTAGGCATTCTAAATATAGATATCGATGTTTACTTTTGTGTAGCCTATCACAGCTGAAGTTGTACTGTGAAATGAAGCTTGCATGACGTCAACCAGCGCTCATTAACATAATTGGTGACGTGTCCACGCATAAACGTCGATTTCTCGATTATAAGGCCATTTTTGGCTAGCTTAAGGGCCGAGGCCATTTTGAATCGGCAGCCTCAGCATAGATGGTAGATGCTCACTCAAGTGATATATTTATATATTATACATCTCTATGGTTAAAGCCAACCTTCATATGCCGTGTGTGCGTGGGCCCGCTACTTGTGACCCTTTCAGCTCACTGTGCATTGTTTTGCTAACGTGTGTAATATATTCGTTTGTAATTAAATTTAACATCATATGGGCTTGCGCAGTGATCACCTCTGAGTAGATATCTTGAAGGGGTGCAATATAAATGTTCAATTAAATTACATTACATGACTGCCTCTTGCGGGCTTACGCAACTAATTCCCCCCTCTTAACAACTCGTATGCCGAGGCTGAGAAAATGAGGTCGTTAACATTGAATGTGAGCTACAGAAACCAACCTGGTGAAGCATCGTGCCTAACTTGCTTCTTCTTCACTTTGCCCTGCATTGCTCGCGTCTTGGCTCTCTCGTTGATCAGATACTGACCATCATTTATCAGCGACTCCATCTTCACATCGATGTCTGTGTTACGACTCCAGTTACGGCGCAAATGTCTGAAAAAACACGCAACTGTGTCATTACACTACTACGTAATTACACTGTTACATTATTTACACTGTTACACAATTACATGTCACGTCTTTACACGGTTACATCCTTACATGGTTACGGCATTACATTGTTGTCGTTACACTATTACACCATTAAACTGTTTCATCATTACACTGTTACATCATTACACTATTACAAGGTCATTCCAAGCAGAAGGGCCTACAACAGCAAACGACAGACGTTGGGCTAGAGCGGTCCTGGTCCGAGGGACAAAATGATCCAATCAGCCATGGATGGGCAGTAATTGAAATTACGTAAGTGAAATTACTTGAAATTGCGCAATTTGTAATTTGTTAATTTGTACTTCAATTACATTTCCCATGTATTTTGTAATTTTAAATTACATTTCATGTCCCAAAGTAATTTGTAATTTAATTACATTTTTTCGAGTAATTTGCCCATCCCTGCAATCAGGTCATACAATGCAGCACATAATTTATACAGACACTCATCGTTTATACGCAGCACCACGCACGCTAACATTCACGCTGGCACGTGTACGTACAGACACATACATTGTAACGATTCCCTTTGTATTAATACAAACATTCTCATCTATAACATGCATAGGCCTATGTAGATATTATAGAAGAGTATACAGATACCAATTGGGGCGCGGTGGTGTATGGGTATGTTCGGTGCCTTGCAGCTGGAGGGTTGCGGGTTCGAATCCACCTCAAAGCCGCCCCGCGTAGGGACCCTGGGCAAGTCCTTCACTCGCAATTGCTCATGCGCTTCGGCGTGAAACTCCGATTCAGCGTCCGCGCAGTAGTCGTCGGGCGCCTCTGAATGGGCAATCTGGTAGGGGCGCTATAACAAGTGTTCAAATACAATACAATTGAACAAGATGAAACCACGATCGAACAGAACACTCTTCAAGCTCTTGAGGAAAAGAGGCAGAGATACTTTAAGGAGATCTTGTGTATTGAACATGAATAAAAATCCAAGTAACAGAAGCTCAGAGAGAACTATTACTGGACATAGTGTAGACATATTCCAAGTCTGTCTGACTCAAACAAGAACACTAGATCCCACCACAGAACTTACGAGAAGAACGTGGAGTCGGTTCCAGCACCACCCATTCCATCTCCAGGCATAACTCCATTGTCAACCACGTTTCCAACCTCTCTCTCCATCAGGCAGTCGTCAAAACGTCCGTCTGCATTGTGAAGCCTTCCCTTGGAAAAGGCACACAGGTTCTCTGTGATAAAAACGACAGCAATTTCAAAATCCTTTTCAGGAGCAAATTATCGGAGGTTCTCAAAGGCCGACTTAGCCTTTCATTCGCCAGATGGCGTTGAGATAAGTGGGGTGAATCTTTCGGGGGCGAAAATTCCTGTGGGCAAAATGTGGGGAGTGAAACTTCCGGGGGGCAAATCATCTGGGGGTGAAAAATCCGCAAACCAAATGATCTATCATTATTATTATTATTAGATATTTATTAGACATCACCATCCAGGGGCGTAGCCAGGAAAAAATTTCGGAGGAGGTTATAAGATTTCAGGGGTTTTCTATTGGAGATGGTTGCAAAAATTAAGGTTTATTTCACATGTAAAATCATAGAATTTTTTTCCGGAAACTTATTTAGGCGAGTTTGAACCCATAAAACCACCCCATTAAATATGCCAATTCCACAATCTAATCGATGGTGCTAAGCAACTGTGAGTCACTGAAAGACTTCAAGATCCAAAACAGTAATCGTCTCAGGGGAGGAGGATTGAACCCGTACTGTCCATGTTACAAGGTGAGTGCTCTAACCAATTGGCCACCGTTTCCTTCATATCTGCAATTCCTGCCAACTAAAAAAACAGATCACTAGGACATAGCATATACATATAAACACATATTTACATGCAAATACATACATACATACATACGTACACATATACGTAGATAGGATGTAATTTAATTTAATTAAAGAAAAGATATTTTTTATTTTTTTTATATAGACTGTGAGTGAGTCAAGTCCGGTTCTGTCATACGTACCACGTGGGGTGTTGAAGCTGAGCGATTGTAGCGAGAGCCAGTAATCCTCAACGTTTGCAAAAGTCTCAAAAGTGAATGAGCAGATTGGAAATTCCGACCGGGGAATGTTGGAGTGTGTCGTGTTGACCAGAGTTGCACGTTTGTGGATGTACATGTAACACTGAAATAAACAGACAGTTACACGTCATGCATTTATGTATCAGGGTTTGTATATATGTACGTATATATTTTTTATGCATGTAAGTATTTATAAAAATATATATGTATGTATGCATGAATGCATATATGCATGCATGTGTATGTATGCATGCATGTGGGGCGCGGTGGTTTGGGGGTATGTTCGGTGCCTTGCAGCCGGAGGGTTGTGGGTTCGAATCCACCTCAAGCCGCCGCCGCGTAGGGACCCTGGGCAAGTCCTTCACTCGCAATTGCTCATGCAAGATTGTACGTATATATGTATGTATGCATGTATGTAAAAACATTTCAAATAAAAGTTTAACATATTTACAATAAAATCCAGATGCTGTTAAAACTTGGGAATATTATAAGACATTTACTATGCACCACTATCTAACGACCAAGCATCAATCGATGGTGCTGAGCAATTGTTAGTGAAGGACTTGCTCAAGGTCCCCACCATCGACGAATATTGGGTGGACACAGCATAGCCCAGCTAAAGTTGTACTGTGAAGTGAAGCCTGCGCCTACTGAACTTTCTGCCGTGCATGACGTCAGGCAGAGCTCATTAACATAATAGGTGCCGTGTCCATCCAATCAACGACCTTATATAAATAACGCATCCCATAAACGTCAATGATAAGATTATATATCGCTAGCCGTGCGCTTTGCCTGTGACGTCATGCATGGCAAACTGCTAGGCTTCAGTTTTAATCTCTTATGCGGTGTCCACCCAATATACGTCGATGGTCCCCACACAGTAACCGTCTCAAGGGAGGAGGCTCTAACTAGAGCTGTACCGATATCGCTTTTTGCCGATTATGCCGATACCGCGTATAGCCGATTATTAAATTGCCGATACTGATACCGCGTAGAGCCGATTATTAAACTGCCAATACCCAATTTATGAGACCGAATATTTCATTGTTTGTTTTATCAAAATGTTCGGTTCCGAAACATAATCCAGTAATCTATCGTCACAACTATAAGGGTGGACGTTTAAATTAAGTTGGGAAGTTGTTAACGATATGTCTTAATGCGTCAATAATAAGGGACGTAAAACGATAGATGAAAAACTTGGAATATGCAATAATTCAAGTAAAATTATTAATTAGAACACAATTTTGACATTGGCACCGATTATTTCTGCCGATACCCGATTATACCGATTGTTCTAATAATCGGCCCGATTACGCGTATGGCCGTTTAATCGGTACAGCTCTAGCTCTAACCCGTACTCTCCACATTACAAGGCGAGCACTCTAACCAGTCGGCCACCGTAACCCACAATCGAAGACAGAGTGATTGGACAACCTGTTCCTTCGCCTTGAAGTCGCGTTTTCCAAATGTCAGTAGACCGAGGAGAGCGAGAGACTTGCAGTCGCTGTAGAAGTGCGTGATGTACCTTCGCTTGCGTGATATGATCTTCTGCCATGCAACAGGAAGCTTGCTGTATGGAGTCGTACAAGTGACAGGGTCGCTGAGGAAAGTCTCCAGTCCATTTATCTGACACAAAGAAACAAGACTTCATACTTGAAGATCGCCATTATTGTCCTCATGCATACATACACACTCATTCATTCATTCAAATATTTATATAGCACCTCTTCCAGGAAACTACTCAGAGGTGCTCCCGACTCCAGCACGGTCAAAAAGAAGTTTTCAAGCGCTTGTAGAATGTGTCAGAGAGTGACTTAGGGAACAGGTGCAGCTCAGGAGGGAGGCCATTCCATACCGCCGGGCCCACCACAGAAAAAGCACAACTTTGCATCCATGGATGAGACGGTGTTAACACACCGGAGTGCCATCCATACCATATGTGACCCAAGGGATCGAAATGAGTCGTATGTCGGAAATTTTAGAATATGAGTATTTTACATATTCTTAAAGACCACATTTTTTGCTTTAAAATGACACCAAAAGTTTGGTTCTACCTCATTTTTTGACAAAGTTACGAATGATTATGTGTTTTTTGTGAAAAGTTTTTACATTTATTTTAATATAATAAAAAAAATAAAAGTATTCTCTGTACAAAATTCAGAAAATACACATTAAAACAATGAATTTCATCAAAAGTCAGAAATCCGAAATGTGGGAAAAAAAATTTTTTCACCCATTTTCATTAAAATCTGAAAATAAGGAAAAGTGACATCTGATCATATTTTGCTGTTTTCCAAGGAATGTAAATTGCCGACATACGACTCATTTCGATCCCTTGGGTCACATATAATGTCCATGTGACACATGTCCATACATTATCATTTTAAACAATCAACTGATGCCTAACTGATCAAAATAATTAATTACTATACGATATTCTGGGATGCGGAGGTGTAGCGGTATGTTCTGTGCCTTGTAAAACGGAGGGTTGCCGGTTCGAATCTACCTCAAGCCACTGCATAAACGCTCAGTCACAATACAATGTATATACGTACCTACATACACGCTGCTTCAATGCAGTCAGTTTTTGTAGCACCTTTCCACCAATAAATCCATCAGTGAAGACCAGCCATTCCAGATGATAACCTACATTTGAGAAACTGTGCCATGCCACCGATGTAGGCCTCTTTCCTGTGGTCTATCGGCTCCTCCCCCTCCGTAAAGATGCTCACTTATCCCTGCGTCTACGACTGCATTATCCCTCAGGCAGACAATTAATGCAAAAATCGTTCATTAGAATGTTGTACTTTATCTAATGCATGTACAGTCCACCAAAGTGCAGATAGTTCAATAAAGACTATACTTACTTACTTACTAGAACTCTTTCCCGCGGGCGAGGACTGTCATAACCAAATCTCGTGCTTTTGCTTTTATTGGCCCCACTCTATATGAACCAACTTCCTCCCAAGATCACTGCTTCACGCTGGGGCCTCTCGCATCCTTTCACCGCTTAAAGACAGCCTTATTTTCTTTGGGTCTCTTGCACTGGGAGTGCCTCTGATTGGTGTAGCACTGCGAGTGGCACAATATAAATTTACAGATACAATACAATATTTACAATAGTTCTCTCCTAATTTCTGTGATCCTGAGGGATCATATGTACCTAGGGGGAAAAAACTGATAACTCACTGCAAACGGAATACTGACAATCTGGCAGATAATGGAGATCGGAATGACTTGAAGGACGTCGAAAACGCAGCACCACCCTTCGTCATATCCTACAGAATTCAACCTACGCCTGCTAAGTACAATTCCAAGAAAGTTAGATTTAACTACGATATTTTCAATTTCTGCAAAATTATCTTGACTCTAATTGACAAAATGAGGAAAACATTTGCACGAAAAGTGATGTACTCCTATCGATTTCACTACATGATAATAATCTTTGCTTATTATTTCAAACTGACACACTGCAGTATGATTACAATTCAGAGTACGAAAGGATGATCACAAGTCATAACAGGAGTCGAATTTAACTGTTTGGCAGCCATGCAAGGCGCCCATCAACAAGAACAGTTTCCTTCAAAGTCAGTACATACACAACAACTTGAGCTTTTTCAGAGAGCTGGTACGTAAGAAATAACAGCATTACCAGCATGCGTAGGTAGTTGTGGAAGGGTTCGATGCCAGAACATCATATTGTAGTGAGAGACCAAAGTTTCGTCGGATTTCTCTTCCGTCTCTGGCTAAAAACAGAATGAATGGCGAACTGAAAGTTGAGCCTTCAACAAGCAGGGGTTCGTAATTCCCAATCTTTAGCTAGAACGTGTCGAAGTGGTATCTCACTTCAGTCGTTGTGCTACCATTGTGACCCACTTGAAATTCAATGCATAACAAATGAAGAGGTGCTGAAAATGACCAGGGAAGAAAGATAACCACAATAAGAAGGCCACAGAGAAAATAGATTGGTCACATGCTGACGGGAATCACTGGTGACAATCGTCATTGAGAGCAGAATGAAGGGGAGGAGGGCAAGAGGAAGACCCAGACAGACAATACTGAAATATTGGACTGGATGATAATTAATGGATGGATACAGCAATCAATCAATCAATCAATCAATCAATCAATCAATCAATCAATCAATCAATCAATCAATCAATCAATCAATCAATCAATCAATCAATCAATCAATCAATCAATCAATCAATCAATTTTCATTTATTCCTTAAATCAAGCTAACATAAACGCAACTTGTTACATAGTGTTTGCTACACTTAAGCATAGATCTAGCATTAATAGTTACAGTGTTCAGGTTGGGGAGAGAACTAGATTCATAGGGGCAGGGAGTTAGCATAAGTTTTTATACAGCACTCTATGAATTAACAGAGAGGGATTAAAGCAGCCTTAAAGAAGAAGCCCAGCGCTGAGAGGAGTGGCGTCATCAGACATTTGAACCTGCATGAGGGCAGATACCCTAAACCCCCCTTAAATGCTCAATAAAAATCTGTAAATATATCAGCAAAAACTGTATTAATAACTGGAAGTACAAACCGTTGAGTAGAAATCATCGCAAAGCAAGGAATCAGTTGTTTCTCTTGCGGCCGGTGGCGTTGTTTGTCCCTGGTCCACGAGAGACATGTCCTGTGGAGGAGGAGATAGGTCGTCACGTTTCCCATAAACAAGAGACCAAAGCAACTGGTGGAGGGTTCGCAACCGAGCCATACGAGACAGATATCCGTATCGTTTGCAGGCACTCTACAAGACGACAAATTTAGTCAACTAAGTAAGTAACAGAAATGGGCATGATTAAGTAAATTCTTAATCGATTAGAATTTGCTACTGAAATTTGTAGAGATTGGAATTAGAACGAGCAAAATCTTGTAGCTAATCGATTAGAATTAGCTGTTTGTCTAATTGATTAGCTAATCGATTAGAATTAGCTGTTTGTCTAATTGATTAGCTAATCGATTAGAATCTAACTGATTAGTTATCTACCTCTTTTAGCCTTTATTTGCATCTGTATACAATGATTACAATACATACAGTGGTGTGCAAAGGTCTGGAACCACCCCCAATTTCGCGTTTTTTCGACTTTCGGACCTTTTACATCAATTTTTTCACATACCTAATAAATTTTTATGTACCACATTAGGCCTATAACGGATATACTTGGCTATTAGAATATACTTTCTATTCTAGTTTGGAATTAATTCATGAGTTTGTTTGTTGAAGTTGCCATTTTAATCGTTTTTTCGTGAAAAACTCGTAAATTTTTACTTACTGACCAATGGTATAAAATTAAGTAGTATACTTTAAAACACGCGACGTGTGGACTCATTTTGTTTTCGTGTTTTAAAAGTATACTAATTTATTTACACCATTGGTCAGTAAGTACAAATTACGAGATTTACACGAAAAAACGATTAACATTGCAATTTCAACAAAAAAACCTCAATAAATTAAGTCCAAACAAGAATAAAAAGTATATTCTAATAGCCAAATGTATTCCTTATAATGTGGTACACAGAAAAATTTATTTGGTGGCTAAGTGAAGAAATTGAAGTAAAACGTCAGAAAGTCGAAAAAACGTGAAATTTACGGGTGGTTCCAGACTTTTGCACACCACTGTATTTGAAATAAACTATAACAGGAGCAGATTATAAAGTCACACATGCACAACTAAATATAACTGAAGCAATAATTTAGATTTAATAAAAGGCAGCAGCATGTACCTATGGGCAGCACAACTGAAATACAATATAATACAACTGAAAATTTATAGCGCGCTACACTCTTTTCGCTACACTCGTAGTCATAGTGCAATGTGAATAGATGAGAATTTAATTTTGATTTAATTTGAGCAACAGATATGCACTGGTGAACTGAAGTTGGAAGTAAAAATGTCCCTTATAGAGGAAAAGCAAAAAGCCAGCGTCAGAGGCAGCCTTGTAACGCAGAGAGTACGGGTTCGATCCTCCTCCCTGAGACTGTTACTGTGCAGGGACCTTGAGTAAGTCCTTCACTCACAATTGCCCAGTGCCATCGATTGATGCTTGGTCATTAGATGTGGCGCTTAAGAAATGCATAATAATAATTATAATAATAGAACTCTTAAACCAAATGCAGTTTCTAAGAGCCTGAAGTATTTTTTCTAAATAATAATGCCAATAATAATTACCGGGTCGTAATGTGAACCCCCTTCAGTGTCTGCATTGCTGGACTGGAGTGCAGAGCTTTCCTCCTAAAACAACAGAAGTTCAGGGTACAATCATATTTCTCACACATCCCAAAACCTTCAGGAAGAACGACTATGAAAATGGAAGACAACCATCCCTAACAAAGGCATAGCATGCTAGGGCAAAGTTGATCACTAAAAAAGAAGGAAGGCCAGGCACAAGGAAAGGTTAAGCAGTGCTATTTTGATAAGTGGTTACCTTTGCAAAACTAAACTCGGTGGCTACCTTGGTTACCTTAACTGACTGGTTACCTTGGCCAACCTAAAACTTGGTGGTTGTCTTGGCCACTTTAACTGGGTGGTACCTTGGTTACCCTAACTTAGTGGCTACCTTGGTTACCTTAACTGACTGGTTACCTTGGCCAACCTAAAACTTGGTGGTTGTCTTGGCCACTTTAACTGGGTTGTACCTTGGTTACCCTAACTTAGTGGCTACCTTGGTTACCTTAACTGACTGGTTACCTCGGCCAACCTAAACTTGGTGGTTGTCTTGCCACCTGAACTGGGTGGCACCTTGTTTACCCTAACTTAGTGGCTACCTTGGTTACTTAACTGATTGGTTACCTCGGCCAACCTAAGCTCGGTGGTTGTCTTGGCCACCTTAACTGGGTGGTACCTTGTTTACCCTAACTTAGTGGCTACCTTGGTTTCCTTGACTGATTGGTTACCTCGGCCAACCTAATCTTGATAAGTGGTTACCTTGGTTGCCTTATTTGACTGGCTACCCTGGTAACCTTAACACTTAAACGACAAGAGTGTACTAAAAGTAAGTGGAAAACCAATGCAGCTTGTCTTTAAAGTGCTAACCAAATGCTTACCTTGGCTACCTCAACTGAGCGGCTAACCTGGTTACCTTAATTTGGTGGTGGCCACCTTGGTTACATTAGATGAGTGGTTACCATAACTGACTGGTTACCATAACTGATTGGTTACCTTGACCTGCTTCTGGCTGCTGACTGGTTCTCTGACTGTGACTGCGATGAGCTTCTGTCGTGCCGCTTCCAACGCACTTTGCACCAAGAGATCGTCATCAGTTATGGATGCAACGCAGAGAAACATCAACTGTAAACAACCAAGAAATCATCTAACAAATCTAATAAGCATCTGTAATTGTAGTTCTAATTGTAATATAACAAGACATTTATAAAGCGCCACTTAAGTGTCTCTCAGAAGCGCTCAACACGTTGCCATCAAACAGCTGAAAAAGTGCGTCTTTAAGAGTTTAGAGAAAACCATATAGCCGCGTGCAGCACGCACAGACGGCGGAAGAGCGTTCCAGATCCGTGGCGCCGCAATCGAGAAGTCCCGACGAGCATTGTATTGTATTTGATCTTTAATAAACCTCTTCTCACAGCATAAGCCTTTCAGAAGTGCTCCCAGTGCAAGGTACCTCAAGAAAAAAGGATGGTTTAAAGGTGAGAGAAAGAGGTACAGATTCCACCAGAGATGATGGTACAGTGTAGAGAAGGGGAAGTACATTCCACATAGAGGCACCTAGGAAGGCACATGATCTGGATTCAGCCATTGTGGTCCTAACACGGGGTATGAAGTCAGTTAGAGGATCTGAGAGGACACAATGACATGGAAGAGAGGGAACGGAGAAGTTGGTGACAAAGAAATTTGGAGCAAGACCCGGTTGAGATTGGAGCACTAGAATAGAAATCTTATTGTAACTGCCTATTTGCATAGCAACTCTTCAAGAAAACTTATCAGAAGAGTTCCCGACCTCACAGCACACGACTACTGTCGAATAGAATCGCCTTCTAAATACAAGCCATGATGCAGAACAGTCAAGGGTTCGCATGGATTCCATGCCTCTACCGCAAGGAATGGAATTGACTGCCAATCACTCTTCGTAGATCAAATTCACTTCCATCCTTAAAAAGCGGCTAAAAACTCACTATTTCTCTTTGGCTTTCAAGCACTTGTATATCTAACTGCATCTTCTCCTGGTGGCTGACCATCCACACCTCAGATTCACATTTCAGTGTGACCGTACGCGCGTTACAAATTTATTTAATAATAATAATAATAATAATAATAATAATAATAATAATAATAATAACACTTGACTGATCAACTACCACGTCCAAGCAGAAGCCTAGAGCAGTTAAACTGGAAACTGAAATCTAAAAAGTGAAAGCAGACGAATATTTCTCGTTGCCTCTTTCTTCTGTCCATTCGGCATCTGAAGAGTGTTGAAGATTCTTCGGATTTTGTTTCCGTTGCAGAGTTTGTCGATCAGTCGCATGAACGACTTTCGATCCATCATTGAAGCCGTCGCTTCTTCAGATCGAATTCTCTAGAAACATAACAACATACCCAGCAATACAATACAACTGTATTTGAAACAATACAATACAACTGATTTCAATTAAATACAACTGAATTTGATACAATGCAGTATAACTGTATTTCATACAATACAACTGAAGCTGATACAGTACAACTGTATTTGATATTGCCCTCCTTCCAAAGTTCAGAACTGCACACATGTAAAAGTGCACACAATAAGCTTCAATTTCCGAGAGAAAATTTCAACGCTTCAAAATCACGAGAAAATTTCTACGCTTCAATTTCATAGAATAAATTTCAAAGCTTGGATCATTCACAGAAAATACACAAAAAGCGAAGGCACAAGAAAAGTGAAAGTGTCCGCAGACTGAGCACGATATGTCTTTGGACTTTGTCTCTCAAAGATTTCAGATTATTTCCTGACAACTGACCAAAGTGGATAAACCACCCGCCAAAATCTCAGCCCAAATTTTGGGGGAATGTTATTCCGCGAAGAAGGACCGACAATTGCAAAGGTGCGGCGCTGAGCAATGGCTGTCCTGGCATGGGGACAAAGAGGTTAAATCTACCTGTAGAGCAAAGGAACCTGAGAGGTAGAGCAGAGGCTGGCATTAAGCAATATGAGTAAACAAGCATTTTTGTATGTAAGTTGTGAAGCGGTGTGTCTTCCTGCTTGATCAATAAACGAATATAATCATCATCAAACAAACCTTCTGAATGAGGACGCTGTCTGAAATGACTCTTGCCTGATCAACGGCTGTCACGATTGTCTTTGCCCTTCTTAGCGTACGAATTGTTGTCGAATCTGCAAAATGTAAAGTAACAAATGCCAAATGTAATGTAACAGCCAAATGTACAGTAACAAATCTCAAATGTAATGTACCAAATGCCAAATGTAATGTAAGAAATACCTCCTCAATCCTCATCCCCTTGAAATACCTCCTCATACCTTGAAATACCTCCTCATACCTTGAAATATCTCCTATTACCTGGATATACTTCCTATTACCTTGAAAACTGTCTCCAATCACCTTGAAATACCTATTACCTGGAAATACCTCCTATATACCTGGTAATACCTCATCTTCCTGAAAACAACTTGACTCACCTGGAAATACCTCAAGAAATTTGAGCAGCTCTTCTCTTTCTTTCTTGTCTGCCGACACACCTTCACACTCCATGACCACATTCGCTTTCAACGTCTGATTCAGAGAGCTCACAGGACAAACATCTAGAGACCAAGGGCAACAGAAATGATCTCATCAAAAACGAGCATAAGTGAAGAGGCAATGTTCAGAATAATAACGAATGAAAGAAACAATTAAATTGCTTTATCCCAGATTTGCTACATCTAAACTCAAGATACACCAGCTATTCAGAATTTCAGAGTTATAATGACGTTGTATCAGGCTATAAAAAAAGTTCAATCACCTTACAGTAATAATAGTAATAACAATAATAACAAAATAATATCCCTGAGGGATCATCTGTACCTTGGGGCAAAAAAAACAACAACAATAACAATATAACGACAAAAATAACAACAATAATAATAACAATAATAATAATAAAAACAATATTCGTTTATCACTTCAAATTGACAAGTATGCAGTAAGATAACATGATATGCATGTATGATGTATGTATGAGCACTTGTTATAGCGCCCCTTCAAGATTTCTACTCAGAGGCGCTCCCGACTACAGCGCGGACACTGAATCGGAGTTTCACGCCGAAGCGCATGAGCAACTGCGAGTGAAGGACCGATCAAGTAGTAACAGATGATAATAAAGTTAAACGGAAGTCAAATTTAACTGTATGGCAGCCTGCAAGGCATTCATATGTCCTACTGCTCATTTTAAGCTGCCCCTAGGGAGTGGAAGGCTGAGTCGACCTAGAAGGGGCTACGGATAATTGGATATCTTTCAGGATCTGTTTGCTCTTCAAGCAAGAGTGTTACCATTTAACTATCGTGGTAGGGAAGTTTCATAAGAAACCAGTGCTTTTTTCAGCCGGAGCAGTCTGGAATGTCGTTCTGGGACCTTTTTTCAGCTATTAAACAATAATTTAGTTAATTTAAATTTTTTATAAAAAATTATTTCACATTTTTTAGATACTTTAATTTAATTTCAATGCTTTCAGTGTTTATTGATATTGATATATATGAAATCGAAATATTACCATAAAATATGCCCCTATTACAATTTATGAATTTGTTGAGTTCCGGAACATTTTTTTCTAGAAAAAAAGCATTGTAAGAAACTTATATCGATTAATGAGCGAGTTACATCGAGCTATGGGGCTTTTGTGTACCTTCTTCTTCTTTATTCTCAATTAGCGACGTTGCACTATCCGCTTCTCGACTCGCTTCCTCCCCTGGTCGCGTTGCAACAGTCGAGGTGTTCGTAATCGCACGCTTTGAAACATATCTACAGATGACAATGAAGATATTGTTATATAATTAAAATTAATTTTGTTCATTGATTCAAACCGACATAAACCCAGTTTGATTTAAAGTCATAGTATGAAGGGATAATTATAAGTAATATTACAGCAGTTGATTTAAGTGGATGACAGCAACGCAAGGCGCCCGTCTGTCCTGCTGATCATTTTACCAATGCCAACTGGCGAATGTAAGGCCGAGTCGACCTTCTGCTCTTCATACCAGAGTGTTACCTAATCCTGACAGCAGCAAAATTGATCTGGGTCGTACGATAGCAGCCTGATGCTGTCTGTGAGGTAGCATCGTGTGTAGTCGTATACATAATCAGCAATATTCGATAGTCTAGCGGTTAGCACGCGGACTGTCGGCCGAGAGGTCGGGGGTTCAAATCAACACCAGGGTAGTGTTGTTTTCGTTAACTAAAACTAAAACGAAAACCTTCGTTAACGAAAACTCAGGGTTATAGTTAACTAAAACTAAAACTAAAACTTGGTGAAATAACTAAAACTAATAATAACTAAAACTCGCGGAGCCGGCCAAAAACGATAACTGAAACTAAAATGGTCAAAACTAATAATAACTAAAACATCTAACGAAAACCTAATGAAAACACACAACGTAAACCTAGCGTCCTTGAATATTCAATGTTTTTGTACATACCGTCGAAAATCGGGGAATCACATAAAGCTCAACACGAAATTTTTACCACACTAATCATTAAAGGGACATTATATCATGTATGATACATGGCACGTTGTCATACTGTGAGAATAATGGTTGCTATTGCCTATTGGCAGTAATTTGATATACATTGTTGTCGGCTAACTATCAGTGAACAAATAACTGAAACTAAAACTAAAACTAAAGAAACTAAAACTGAAACGAGGAAGTGTCAGTTTCAATTAACTAAAACTATAACTAAAACTTGGCGAAATAACTAAAACTAATAATAACTAAAACACCTAGCATGTAAAACTAATAATAACTAAAACTCAAGGCAAAACTAAAACAACACTACACCAGGGCAGAATTTCCTTCAATATTTCTGCACCATCTGCCCCTAGCCAACTCAGATATATCGAGTAACCTGATTGTACGCTGTCGGTGGGAAGATGAGATAGCGAGGGAGAGGACTGGTCACCAGCCCATATATGCCGAAGCTAAGTAAATGAAGCCTCTAACACTTCATACCCATTCCATGCCTCTGCTCCAGGGAATGGAATCGACTTCCGCTCTCTCTCTTCACAGCTCAAATTCACTTCCTTCCTTGAAAAAGGAAGTTCAAATTCACTTCCTTCCTTCAAAAAGGAAGTTCAAATTCACTTCCTTCCTTCAAACAGGAAGTTCAAATTCACTTCCTTCCTTCAAAAAGGAAGTTCAAATTCACTTCCTTCCTTCAAAAAGGAAGTTCAAATTCACTTCCTTCCTTCAAAAAGGAAGTTCAAATTCACTTCCTTCCTTCAAAGAGGAAGTTCAAATTCACTTCCTTCCGTCAAAAAGGAAGTTCAAATTCACTTCCTTCCTTCAAAAAGCAGCTCAAACTCACTATTTCTCCTTGGCCTTCAAGCACTTGGATATCTAACTGCATCTTCTCAGATTCACATTTTGGCATGACCTCGCGCACGTTACAAATTTAATTAACACCCATGGCTGCCTCTCAGGCTACCTTAAGTGACAGTTCCTTTTCTTCGTCTTCTAATTAACACTGAATAAATAACCTTGAGACGCGGTTCTTTCCCTCGTCCTGCATGACGGTGATGGTGCAGCCCTTGCGTGACAGATTCCTACAGATGGTTCGGCTGTCAAGTTTCGTGATTCCGTATCGGGTGGAAAGGTCTACGAGCGACTGACCCAGGGGTGGACTGGGCCGCCGGGACACCGGGAAGATTCCCGGTGGGCCGCCAGGACCGGTGATATAATAATTTAATCAATTTAGTACAGATGATACAGGTTTTTTTACAAAAAATTGCGGCATCGGTTAACCGGTTTTTAGTTTCGGTTAACCGGTTTGTAAATTAACTGAAAAAGAGCAATGCATACTTACTTACCTACAGTGCTCCGTACAGCCAGCGGCCGCCATGTTAGATAAGAATTTACATCTTCCATTCTACTTCCGGCGTCTTCCACTGAGTTTGTTTTGATAAAATTTCTTTTAAATTTGTTAGTTAGTAATAAGTAATATTAATTAAATAAGATATGTTACGGTTATGAGTGATATAAATCCGAAACGTAAATGTAAAGGTGGTGCGGAGAAAGTAAGAGATAAGAAACTAAAGATTCTTGGTAAAGATGGAGCTAAATGCCGAAATCTAGTCGATTTATTTAAAGCCACTCCAATTCAAACTGAAGACACCAGCTCTCAACAAACACCTTCTGCAAGTAAACAACCCGACAAATTTTGCAAAAAATGTCCTGTTTGCTGCTTTTCTGTACTACATAAATACAGTTTCTATGGGCAAGCATACAAGCATCTCTTTAGTGCATATAAACTTTTATTGACTCTGTCGTCTACCCAAGTAGCTTGTGAGAGATCTTTCTCTAAATTGAAATACATTAAGAATCGCTTGCGAAGCTCATTGTCATCTACACACCTTGAAGCTTTTATGCTTATGTCAACAGAAACCGATGTTTTAAGTGAACTGAATAATGACACAATTATAGATCATGTAGCCGAAATGGCACCCGGCTTAAAGAAGTTGCTAATACTATAAACAGCAATAATACCATCACAGTGAGTCCGAATAAATTGATTTATAACTTGAGTTGACGCATTCTTAATATTTTATATATAATTATAAATTATATATGCGATTTATCGTTTTTTGTTATTGCATAATGTAATTTGTAAAGTGACCCATGACTTTGGAGGTCACTGGCCCTCGGGTATGCATGAAAAAATGCACAAAGAAAATAAAAGTCATGAAGTTAGGGCCGCTTTTTGTTTTTTTCCCGGGCCGCTTGAACTCCCCAGTCCACCCCTGGACTGACCCCTACCACCCAGCATCTCGATGCAGCCCAGGATCTGGTGCAGGACCGGGCGCTCGTACAGGAGACTTGTTGAAGAACCTGGAACGGTTGAAACAAGAAACACGGTTTATGAAACTGACTTTTAAGTAAGTTAGTACGATTCCAAAGATGGGGACTATTAGTTAAACTGATAATCGATTAGAATCAGAATTAGCGGCTGAAATTGCCTAATCAATTAGAATCAGAATTAAGCAAAACCTTGTAGCTAATTGATTAGAATTAGAAGTTTGTCTAATCGATTAGCTAATCAATTAGAATCTAATCAATTGTTGTTACTACATGGGGTGCGGTGGTGTAGGGGTATGTTCGGTGCCTTGCAGCCGGAGGGTTGCGGGTTCGAATCCATCTCAAGCCGCCACGTAGCGACCCTGGGCAAGTCCTTCATTCGCAATTGCTCATGCGCTTCGGCGTGAAACTCCAATTCAGTGTCCGCGCTGTAGTCGGGAGCGCCTCTGAGTCGAAATCTTGAAGGGGCGCTATAACAAGTGCTCATACATACAATGATACATACATACGTTACCCACCTCTGATATGATGGAACATTGATATGCAGTGCAACAGCGTCCCGAGTACTACAGAATGGCTACTGCTGTGAGCAGTGGTATATTAATAATATAAACGAAGAGAAATCTCTGCAACGAAGCTAACATTCCTGTGACGCTCTCCCCCCGCGAAGCGGGGCGAGACCTGCCCCTATAGAGGAAGAGTTCTGTCTCTGCCTCCCTCACTACCTCCCTCGCATCCATCGGCGAAGCCGATTACCCACCAGCATACCGGCATACCTCTACGAGCCCCTTGGCTAGCCGTGACAAAAGGACGACGGCAGGGGGTGGACGGAGAGAGGGACTGACGGCTGAGACGGACGGCAGGGGCCACTTCTGCCACCCTGCCTCTTTCATTTCCTTCATGCCTGTCTGCCTACCTGCCTCGAAGACAACTATAGGGTTTGATATCTGCCTGCCTGCCTGGGAGGCAGAGGGGATGGAGGGAGGGTGGTAGGGATGGATAGAGGGCTGTAGGAGAGATGGATGGACGGTTGGAGGTAAGGAGGGAGGGAGGGGATGGGCGAATGGTTGCAGGTAGGTAGAGAGGGACGGACGGACGGACGGACGGAGAGAGGAAGGGAGGGTTGTAGGCAGGGTGAATGGATGGAGGGACTAAGGCAGAGGCAGGATAGAGGGAGAAGACTTAATCAACATATCCCGTGACCACGCATCTCTTAACATTTTCGAATTGTTTTGAACCGTCCTAGGACGGGAAAACATCTAGTAAATTAATAAATACAATCCAATACAATAGTGAGTGAAGGACTTAAGGTCCCTATACAGTAACTGCCTCGGGCAAAGCTTGAACCGTACTCTCAGGGTTACAGGCTGAGCACTCTAACCAATCGGCCACTGTGCTGCACAAGAGGTCATCGTAGTTGCACCGATATTTAAGTTAATACAATACAATACAAATTAAAATTTTTAACAAGACAGGTCTTGCACAAGAGCGCGTTTCGCTACATTCTTAGTCATAGTGCAAGGTGAACAGATGCGTTTTAAATTTTGTTTTAAACTGATCAACAGATGTGCACTGTCGAATTGAAGCTGGAAGACTGTTCCATTCTAAGGGTCCTGAGACAGAGAAAGTACGATTTCCAAACTTCCGGTTTGTGCGAAGTACGGTGAAATCCCCTCGCGTCGATGATCGGAGTCCTCTAGATAGTATTGAAAACAGAACATGGCATGACCATGTATGAGGGAGAGGTTCCAGAGTGAATGTGATGCATGAGCAGTGGTGTAACGAAGGGTTTCAGCGCCCAGGGGCAAGGGTTGATGACTGCGCGCCCCCTTTTAATCTTCTTGTTGACTTTTAATCGTTCTTGTCATTAGTAGGCTACTGTGTGCCACTGAAAGCTAATTATGCGCCCCTCTGGTGCTGCGCCAGAGGGCTGCCAGGTTTTAAACAAATAAAGAAAAATAAATTTCCAGCTACCTTTGTTACTGAAATCTTTGCCGACTGCAACGGTCAGATCCAACTCTTCTAAGTCCTTCTCGCTTTCGTCATCCTTTACCCGTCCAAACTTCTCGCTTTCATCGTCGTCATCATCATCACAATTCTGGATCACGTTGTAAGGCTTGATCAACTCCAGCATCCGAACACAACGCTCCACATTTTTCCTAAACAAAGTCACGAGTTTGTGCAGCATAAGTTAAAGCTGTGTTTATCAATTTAAATGGAAGAAGATGAATAATAATAATAATAATAATCTTTGTTTACTAATTCAAACTGACACACCGCAGCATGATTACAATTCATAGTAATCTTATTGGCTGCATCACAAGATTCGGCCATGTCAGTGATTACATGCGAGATGTCTTGCATTGGCTCCCTTTCCCGCAGGTGATCAATTACCGGATCTCTGCCTTGGTTTGGCGCTGCCTCACGGGTGTGGCCCCTGTTTACTTACAGGAGCTCTGCTGCTCCACCCTGAGCGTCCAGCGCCGTGGTTCTCTCCGCTCCTCTAAGCAGGCTGAGCTTCTTGTTCCCTGGTCACGGACAACTATTATGCAGCGCCGTGCCATTTCTGTTGCTGGCCCTGCAATCTGGATCTACGTCTAATGCATAGAGCCCTTGCGGACACATTCTTCTCTAACCTCAAGACTGTTCTCTTTAGCCGGGGTCGAGTCGGGAGCGATTCTGAGTAGAAAATCTTGAAGGGCGCTATACACATCTCTGAAATGAAAGAATGAATAGTATGAATGGATGCTCACAAGTTATTACAGCAGTTGAATTTAACTGTTTGGCGGCCATGCAAGGCGCCCATCACGTCTCCTACTGCTCATCCTAAGCCATCTGGCAAATGAAAGATGGAGTCGACCTTTGGGAGGGTAGTGAGAAGCGATCCCACGTCCATGCTGATCTTCATCTCTTCGTGCCAGAGTGTAACCATTACCCTAATATGTACCTACCTATGTACGCTCTTGGCGTCATTGGAAGTTGGAACCTGCCGAAGGGCAGAGAACTTAAAGAAGTACCTACCTACCAAAAAATACCTACCTACCAAAAAATTAACCCAATATCTACCTACTTGCCACACAATAAACCTAAACACTATCTACCCACCTAATGAAGCACGTTAAAATGAACTCACAACTTCTTTAAATGATGGGATTCGGTCGCCTCAGGATAAGCGTCTTTATACTTCATCACTTCGCTCTTGACGTGATTCTTTCCGAGATTCAACAGCTTCTTAAACGTCTGTTCCTTCAAACCCTAAAGAGCATCGAATTCACTTCACAGTTCAATCAAATTCACACTAGAACACAATTATAATGCATTTAATTTCCACTTTGGTGAGGATTTGACCCCCCCCCGATCTCTCGGGCATCCAGCAGGCTAACCACTAACAGCAATAATAATAAACATTACAAAAACATAATATATATATAAGAATAATAAATAAAATAACAAATATATAACAAGTGCACAATAAATAATAATAACAGTAATAATAACAATAATAAAAATAATAACAATAATAATAACAACAATAATCAGAGACTCTGAACATCTGTCAGCTTTTGATGGAATCTGTTGGTTGGTTCCACGTGTGTGCGTGGGCCCACCACTGGTGACTCTTCTAGCTTACTGTGCATTGTTTTGCTAACTGATGTAATATTTTCCTTTGTTATGACACTTAACATCATAATAGGCTAGCGCAGAGAGCGCCTATGTGTAGGTCTCTTGAAGAGGCGCTATATAAATTCTCAGAATTAATGAATAGTAATAATAATAACACTAATAATATTAATAACATTTTGCACTTGGCACGATATCAACAAAGACTAGCCATCCCAGAATAATGCAATCCCTATTTTTTTTAAATCCCAAGGGAATAAAATATCTCAGGTAAAAAAATATTATTAACAATAGAATTTTTAAGACTACCATTTCCGATCGTATCTGGGAAAGCATCTCCCGCTGGTATGGTTTGGTGGCCAATAGCGTTGTCAGGTCCTCGAGCAGAACCATGTACTTTGGACGAAACTCAGAAAAGAAGCGCGTCAAGTGGATCAGTTTGCCATTGACGCTGTTCGACTGTGGAGATCGAATTGACAGAGGCTGGAATAGAATGAAATTCATTTCAACATCTCAAAAGAAAGATGTTACAGCTTTTCTGTAAATAGCAGAGATCGACATGATTAGTTACATTCCTAATCAATCAGAATTAGAATTAGCAAACTCTTGTAGCTAATTGATTAGAATTAGCTGTTTGTCAAATCAATTAGCAAATCGATTGGTAAAATTGCTAATCGATTAGAATTATAATTAGCCGTTTGTTTAATTGATTAGCTAATCGATTGGTTAAATTGCTAATCGATTAGAATTATAATTAGCCGTTTGTCTAATTGATTAGCTAATTGATTGGTTAAATTGCTAACCGATTAGAATTATAATTAGCAGGTTGTCTAATCAATTAGAATCTAATCAATTAGTTAACCACCTCTATTAAAATAATCAGCACAACAGACAGATACACGGAGAGAGAGAGACAGAGGGTTATTGAGCAGAACGGATAGACAATGAATGAGTACAGCGTTTCCAAATGAGAGCGTAGCACACCTGGACGGTGATGAGACCGATGTTTCTAAGAATTTTCCGAACATAGAACATTGACTTTGGCTGCATTTTGAACACTTTCAGACCGTCTCTGCTCTGCGTTACTTCTCCGTGACGTCGAGATCTGACAGTAAACAAAAAACAGGAAAATAAACACAAAGAATCACAATCCCTTAAAATATCACTCAGGCAGCCATGGGTATGAAGCATAGATGTAAAAAACGGTAAAAACAAAATAAAAAACGAAATAAAACGTCGTTTTTTTCAAAATAATAAAAAACGGAAAAAAACGAGAAAAAAACGGAAAAGAAAATAATTTGACTTTGTTACATCTTTTCTGCATTTTAAAATTAAAAACCTTGTTTACACAATTTAATTTTAATCAGCAAATAACATAACTTTATAAGTAAACACCAAGTAACATAGGCCTATAATTATTAATCTTCAACAATTATGTTCTTTTTCATAAGTTTGGTTTAATAAGAAATTGACTTATTAAAAATACTTAAATCTTTCAAATTTAAATTGTATACACAAGTCCACATAAGTGCATGCTGACATAAACAATTAAAAACTAAATTTTGTAACTAGGCCTATAGGCCTAGAGTGTACGTAATCAGAAATTTAGACTTATATAAGAACGTAATAATATATTATGGAATAATATCAGTCAGTTTATCAGTCAATATTAGATTACCGTGTACAAAGACAACATTTCGCATTTTGGTTAACTTAGAAATTCAAATAACTTTTATTTCTTGTTCTGTGCTATTATATTTCTCAACTGATGACACTAAAATAATAGTGACGTAAATTAGATGAATCCTTGAAAGGACGGAGACAACGTAAGGGATATCAGACAAGAATAAAATTAAACAAATAATAACAGACAATAAATAAATAAATAAAGTTACATGTAAAAAATAAAAAACGGAAAAAAACGAGACGAGAAATAAAAAACGAAAAAACGACGTTTTTGGAAAATAATAAAAAACGAAAAAAACGTTTTTTACAACTATGGTATGAAGTGTTAGCGACTTCATTTTCTTAGCCTCGGCATATGAGGGTAGGTGGCCAGTCCTCTCCCTCACCGACTCCAGTAAGGCTAAAAGCAGGCTGAAGTAGAATGTATCAGAGTGGACCCTGGGGACCAAACGTAACGCCAAGGAGCCCGTTCCATACATAGGGGCCGAACCCAAGAAGGCACAGTTCTGCCGTGTAGAAGTACGGGGTGAAGGGAACAAGGAGCACCAACGTGCCATGGAGCGGAGGGGTCTACGACCTTTGATACGAGAGGTAGGGCAGCAGGTAGGCTGGGGCAAGGCCCAACAAGCACCACCGGACCAGAGCAGCTTGCCCCTTGCGCTCTACCGACCGTTTGGACATCTAAATCCCTCGTGTTAGTTCTGCCCTGGCTCAACTCCGGGCGTTTGCTGGGACATATTCCTCAAACTCGAATGGCCTCCCCCATTTCTACGGGCTAAGCTCATTTTGGTATCCCCCCCCCCAATTAAGGCTTTTCTTTTTTACCAGTACATCCCCGCTGCTTCTGAATAGTCTATGCTGCAAGAGGCGCTATATAAAGTTTTAGATAATGATATGTATGTTTGTTTGTATGAGCACTTGTTATAACGCCCCTTCAAGATTTCTACTCAGAGGCGCGCCTGACTACAGCGCGGACACTGAATCGGAGTTTCACGCCCGAAGCGCATGAGCAATTGCGAGTGAAGGACTTGCCCAGGGTCCTTGCGCGGCGGCTTGAGGTGGATTCGAACCCGCAACCCCTCGGCTGCAAGGCACCGAACATACCCCTATACCACCGCGCCCCACATAATAATTTTAAAATATATAATAAATGTGGTCGCGTGTTTCGCGGCGCACCTGCCGATTCTTTCGAGGATGGCGTATTTGATATCGTTTATTGTAATGAGAACATCAGGATCCACTTGACGACAGCCAAACAACGTCATCGCTCGAAGACGCTGAGACGCGACGATCACAAACGTCTCACCCCACCTGAAACAAAATACAGATTTATTTATATGCATACCCAGTTTTGCAAACATGCACCAATTGCACCATGCATACATAAATAGTATTTACATACATACAGATACCCTGGTATATGGACATATATACATACACAGACACATACATTCATACACACATGCATACATAAATACATACACAAAATACATATACACACACACACACATACATAAATAAATACATGCAAACAAGCATACATAAATACATAAACACACACATACATAAATACAAACATACATAAATACATACATGCATACATTAATACATACACAGACTCTTACAAACATAAATACATACATGCATACATACACACATACATAAATACACACATTCACACTCATATATAAAAACAAACATACACTGTAAATACAAATCCATCTAAGACCAATGAAATAAATAAATCACCTCTCCAAAACCGACTTGAGATCCATTCCCTCGTCCCGCACGACGTCCGTGATGTTCGTACGAGTGTGGAAGTCGAGACAGGATCCCATAATGCCATCTGGATCATCTTTAATCACACAGATCGGATAGATACTCTCCGGATGATCATCCTGCAACCAGAAACAGTAAATGTTTAGCGCACTAGATAGCAGAGATGGAGAATGGAAGAGAGACAGAGATAATAAACGGAATGGACAGATACAAGAAGAGAGAGATATTCAGCAGTTCGAACAGACAAATAGAGAGATATTAAGCAGAATGAACAGATTTATGGAGAGAGCAAGATATCGAGCAGAACAGACACAGGGAAAGAAAGGGATATTCAGCACAACAAACAGATACAGGGAGAGACAGATATCGAGCAGAATGGACAGATACAGGGATACAGATATTGAATGGATAGACACAGAGAGAAAGAGATATTGAGCTGAATGGAGAGATACAGGGAGAGAGATATATATCAAGCAGGACAGATACAGGGAAACAGACAGAGAGATATTGAGCAGAATGGACAGATACAGGAAAAGAGAGGGAGAGAGGGTAAGAGATACTGAGCAGAACGGACAGATACAGAGAGAGAGATACTGAGCAGAATAGACGGATATAGGGAGAAGATATCTATAGAGAAGGGACAGATACAGGGAGAAAGAAATATTGAGCAGAATGGACAGAAACAGAGAGAGAGATATTGAGCAGAATGGACAGAAACAGGGAGAGAGATATTGAGCAGAATGGACAGACACAGGGAGAGAGATATCAAGCAGGACAGATACAGGGAAACAGACAGAGAGATATTGAGCAGAATGGACAGATATAGGAAGAGGGCAATATCGAGCAACGAGAGGTTATGAAAACCACAAACGAACTATGACCTATTGACCTTACCGATCGAACTATGACCCCGGTCTCTGGGTCGGTGTGTTTAAATCGATCGTAGAGCACAAGAGGAGGTCTTGGTTTTGGTAATTCATAGAATTCAACATTCTCGTTTCCTCTTATTACGACCGACCACAGATATTCTCTTGCTAAGTCGTCCAGAGTCAGAGACAGAGGGGGCGTCCGGACGCTCAGGCGAATCCACAAGGCGGACAAAGTTATCCCTAAACAGTAGAAACACAGAAACCAATCAGTTTTTCTCACTAGTGTTTTGTAAATAATAAAAACTGATCATCATTTTCAAAAACGATAATCGAATTTCCGATTACCATTTAACATCCAAGGTTAGTTGTTACATCTTCGTAACCATCGTATAATGCTCTTCCCCTTGATTCTGCCTATTTCTTGAAGGACGAATTTGAACTTTCAGCATCTCAATTGGCAGTCATTTTTATCCCTAAACAGATTATGCTCTAACCACTAGACTTGAGACATAGTTTTTGAACCTATGGGCTTCCTCTGACTCTGCGCACATTGCCTAGGGTATTAACTGATACCTTTAATTGCCATTTTAAATTGTCCTCTTCAGCCATGGCTGGGTGGGAGCGCCCCTGAGTAGTTACCTCGAATGGGCGCTATATAAATCCATGCAGTGAATGAATGAATAAATGAACAAGACAAGACTAACCATCAAGCCCTTCGAGGGCAATCTCGTCCAGACAGGCGTCGACAAAATCCATGAATGCGATGGCAAAGTTGTAACTGTAACTAAAACAATAATATAAAAGGACTTTATAATTATCTACAATATATAATGGGTTTTCAAGCACTATACTTAAACTGTCTATAATTCTCTTATGTTTATCACTGTTCGAATTACGATTTGTAACGATGGATAGGGGATAGTATAATGGATAACTCTTGCCTGAAGTGCTCACAGATCCAGTTCGATTCCCGTAAGGCCTCCCTGGGTTTAGCTCATGCCTTCATTCCCTAGGTGGCAGCAAATGTACAACGTGCTTGCACCTTGCATGGCTGCAACGTTAATTTGTGCTCTTGTGAATTGTTTGATCGTCATAACATGTACATGTACAGCGCAGTGCGTTTGTCAGGCGCTTCACTAAAGAATAAATATTATTATTATTAAAAAATAAAAGAAAGCTCATGTTACAGCGTGCAATACCGTCAGCGTCGGCACACACCATCCGAGTTCGAAACCCGTTCACAACACCGCGATTTTTTTCGCAATCGGATCCTATCTTAAGCAAGCGTAATTATGGAACTGCTTAAAAGTTTTCCTTCGACACGATCTTACATTTAAAAATCCTTTAAAAGGACAATTTTAACGCAAATTAAATAAGAATCGCATGCTACTGAAGTGCTTCGGATCTTGTTTCCGGTTCTGTTATGACAACAAGGATAATTTTTGGAGGTTCCACTGTTAAAGTGTTGCAGGAGTTACTCGATAGATGTCTGTTCTTGTGAAAGCACATTGTTTGCGCTTTATAATAATATCTAATAATAATAAAATACAGCCCGTAAAAACAAAGTTTTTTACTATATCCATCTAGTATCCTATAACGTGTACTCTGAAAATAGTCCGCGTTCATTTTACGACATAGCGTGCGTTTAATGAAGCAGCGCGCCCGTTTTTGTTGCGGCCAATGGCAACGCTGCGTATCGGAAAAGGTGATTCCCCGATTCGAAAAGTTGAGTCCCCGATTCTATAAGCTAGCCTTTTTGGGGGAGCTGAAATTTTTATAGAATGAAGTGTCTGCGAGGGTGAGTCTATCTGCCAAGTTTCAGGACGATTGAATGATTGTAAGTGATCGAATTAGTCGTCGCAAGATTTGACTTTTTAGCCTGTGGCTCAAACAAACAAACAAACAAACAAACAAGATTTCCGTAAGTTAAACTAGATGAATAAAAAATAAAAATAATAATATCCTTTCTTTAATAAGCGCCTGACAAACGCACTGCGCTGTACATTTACGTGTTATGCAATTTAAATCTGAACTACTAACAGAACAGACAGCCTGCAATACACGGCGCTAATAGCAGCCTACAAAGCATGTCCGCCCAACGGGGGCTCGAACTCGGTACCTCTCGGTCTCTGTGCCAGATGTTATCCAATGCACTGTCGTATTCTCATTTCTGCGCTATTAACCATAATTATCTGCTGTATATTGGTTTTCCCACAACATTATCTTGTGAGAACACCAACATACAGCAGTTGTGGGGTCCATAATTTAGTGTAGTGGGACGCCAGCAGCTAATTAAACTTGATTATGATATGCTTGCCAAGAAGTTCCCTCAGTTTACTTTTTCAACAAATGTCCGTGACCTTGGTGTTACTCTTGACAGTACTCTTTCCTTCGCTGCACTTATCTCTAATCTCTTTCGGTCCAGTTTTTATCATTTGCGGCGTCTACGTGCCATTCGACGATCTGTCCCCTCGCCGATATTTTCTTCCATGGTTCATACCTTTATCTGTTCACGCATTGACTACAGTAACTGTAACTCGTTACTTATAGGTCTACCAAAACTCCATCTGGCTCAACTCCAATCAGTACTTAATGCAACTGCTCGTTTGATCGCCCGCCTTCCTCGTTTCTCCCATATTTCGATTTTTATGACTGAACAGCTTCGATCATTGGCTTCCCTTAACTGCTCGGATTCAGTTTAAAATTCTGTTTCTTACGTGTAAAGCGTTTCTGGGTCAAACTCCCCTCTACCTCTGTGATCTTATCAGACGACCTATCTCAGCTACCTCTGGACGTCCTCTCCGCTCTTTAGACCATCATGACCTTCTAGTTCCTCGATCGATCTCGGACTGCCACAGCACAGCATCGTGCCTACGCCTCTGTTGGCCCTTTGTTGTGGAATGAAATTCCGACTATAGGCTAACTCGTGCTCTGAGGTTATACGGGGGCACTTCTGTTTCTGCTCGTTCTCTTGAGACTTTTCTTTTTTCGAGGGGTCTTTCGCACTGGAAGCGCCTCTGATTAGGTTGTAGGCCTACTGTGAGAGGCGCTTTATAAGTCCGTAAATAGAATAGAATAATCTAGAACTCAGATCCAACTGCACTAACAGATCATAAAGTCGAAACATATAGCTTATTACTTAAATGGAACTGAATAGGGGCCGTCCATAAAGTACGTCACGCTATTTTTGACCATTTTTACCCCCCCCCCTGTCACAAACTGTCACAAATCTCGGACCCCCCCCTAAAGTACGTCACACTTTCAACATAGAAATAATAATACTTCCGAAAGCAAGGCTAATACATAAACAATTGCTTCGCAACAGCATTATTACTAGCGCTTCTAGCGAGAGGAATCGTGAAAAACACATTCAGGAGATATGCATTTCATGCTATTTTGACATAAAACTAATTAAAATGTTTCAGAAAATGTTTGAAAATTATTTTTAGAGCTATGAAATTCTACTAAAAAAATAAAAAATAAATTATAAATAAAATAAAAATAAATAAATGTGTGACGTCACACATGGCCTGACCCCCTCCCCTGTCACAAACTGTCACACTTTCTTAAACCCCCTCCCCTGGAGCGTGACATACTTTATGGACGGCCCCATAGCATAATTTACATACTAATAGAATAACTATTTTGTGAAAGGAGAACAATTACAATTATCGAAAAACTGTTTTTAAACTTTTCCGTGATTTCTGTCTCGCAAACAATATCATCAAAATGCATTTGCCCAAGGACGTCGATGCATACAGGCTAAGTGAACTTAGTTTTCCCTGGAGCATGGTGGATCTTAAATCGTTTTTATTCCTTTTAGCTGAGAGAAGGATCTCTCTCCAGAACAGTTTAAAGCACAATATGTAAGCTTAGTTTATGGAGATGTCCTTTTTCTGTTAAAAGTTGTTTTTTCCTTTCTTTTCTCATACCCACATGGATAGGCCTATGACCGCTTCATTATAAATGTCACTAACGGTTCACTTTTCAGAATGTAATAATTATGTTAATGTTATTATGTTCCATTACTGACCATTAGGTAATTTTCGAATTTCACCCGCTTGCGTCCGGTCACTGTGTCAACAATGTGTCATTATGATCGACACAGAGTGGGAAATAATTTTATTAGAATTAGAGTTTCGGCTTTGAGCCTTTGACGTTTGCCGTCGGTCGCTTGGGGCGCCTACAGACTGTTAGTATGAGTCTGCGACTATGGTCAGTATTCAGTAAGTAAGTAGTAACTAAAACTTACTAGCGCTGAAAAACGTTTAAGGGTAAAGCGCTAAATTATTTAAAATGACACAAAATTAGGAATTTGCAACAACAGTTTGATTTAATTTCTCCAGATTTTGGGGCCCTCAAAAACTTGCGGGGGCCCTAAGCCATAGCTTATTTGGCTTATGCCTTAATCCGGCACTGAATATCATGGTCTATAGGCCTACCATATCAAATGCTGAAGAAGCATCAAGAAGAGCTAAAAGAGTAACATGGGATTTATCCATAGCAGAATAGATGTCAGAGAGAAGAGAGAGAAGAGCAGTTTCAGACTGTGGTAACATCACTGGCGTGAAGAGCAGTAGGTCCTAGGTAGCGAGATCGCTTCCCGCAACCCTCCCAAAGGTCCACTCAGCCTAGCATTCGCGAGATGGCGTGTTGGTAAAATGAGATGTATAATTATCGTAATAGTAAACTCGGAACTTCTACAGCGCCCACAAAAGCGAAGTCGCGGGAACCAGCTTATTCACAGGCGCTCAATCAAAACAAAATCGATAGGCAGGGGGTCAAAATTCAGAGAGTCAGGCAGGCAGACAGGCAGGCGGCTAAGCTGGATGGTGTTTGGTGTTCAGATGGCGAGGTAGGCAGGGAGAAGTGTTGGATTCAGGATAGGGGCCTAGGATTTGTCAAAAGCAGTGTTTTCAGTTTCGATTGAAAGACCTGTGGAGAGATAGAGAGAGGTGGAGTTTTGGTGACTTCGTAGGATGGGTCTGATTTTTTTTGTCGTAGTGCTGGCGGAAGTTTGTTCCAAAGAGGTGGAACAGATATGGCTATGGAACGATTTGAAAATTTTAATGATGAGGTGACGGCCGCGACGGAAGGGCGGAGCAGTGTTAGGGAGGGGGTGGAGCGGGTTGGACGAAGTGGCTGGATCGTGAACAACTGACGGAGATAGGAGGGCTGGGACGTTTGAAGTGTGTTAATTGTACGTGAGTGAGATGATTTTGTATTCTATTCATTCAGGAATTTTGAATTCAATTTATGTAACAGCGATTGAGATTTGAGAAGCAAAATTAAGGGACTTAATCTAATTAAAAACTTCTAGATTCATTAGTGGAAAAGTACGTATGTAGCCTATTTATGTGTATGTGTGTGTATGTATAGGCTATGTATGTATGTATCATAGGAGGTGATGGGCGCCTTGCATGGCTGTCGTATACAGTTAAATTCGACTCCTGTAATAACTTGTGATCATCCGTTCATACTGATTTGTAGGCCTAATCATACTGCGCTCAATCCAGATCCTTCACCTGCATAGGTCCTTCTCTGTGGAATGGACTTCCTCCACCGCGGTTCGCTCTGCCATCCTGTTAGTCTCTCCTCCTCTTTTTCGAAACTAAAATCCTGCCTTTTCCCTCGGGTTGCTCGCACTGGGAGCGCTTCTGAAAGGTTTTTGCTGTGAGAAGCGCTTTATAAATATCCAAATACAATACAATACAATTGTCAGAATGAAAATATTAAACGAAGATTATTATTATTATTATTATTATTATTATTATTATTATTATTATTATTATTATTATTATTATTATTATTATTATTATTATTACTATTATTAAAATATAGTTGCTCTTGGAAGATCGAGTTTCCAAAAAATTTAAAATTGAGTCTGAAGAAAGCCAATAATTAAGTTAGTATCCTAGGCTTTCGGTAGGCTGCACATGAACTCTGAGGTCTGCTGTATTCTAAGGGGCCGTCCATAAATGACGTCACGCTATTTTGGCCGATTTTTACCCCCCTCCCCTCGTCACACTTCGTCACAAAATGTAAGACCCCCTCTGAAAATGACGTCACAAAGCTCTGACCCCCACCCCTAAAACCAATTTCCATGGCGAACCAAAGTGCTCCTTCATGGAACAAATAGTGAAAGCATGAATATTTTAAAATATAATGGTGACCAAATATTGAAATAATTAGAAAATTATTAATAATGGTGCCCGTATACATTAAAATAATTTTAAAAATAATGAAAATTTAATCCTCAAAATTAGTGCTGTTATTATTAGAATTAAATTGTTGTTAATTGTTAAATTTTATAACATAGACCTGGTGTGACGTCACACTACTCCGACCCTCCCCACCCCCATGTCACACATCGTCACAAATTTCCGACCCCCCTCCCCCTAGGTGCGTGACGTCATTTATGGACGGCCCCTATAACCTGTTAAATTCGAAGAATATTCAATTTATGTAACAGCGATTGAGAAGCAAAGGGACTTAATCTAATTAAAAACTTCTAGATTCATTAGTTGAAAAGTATGTATGTATTTATGTGTATGTGTGTGTATGTATGTATGTATGTATCATGTATGTATGTATGTATGTATGTATGTATGTATGTATGTATGTATGTATGTATGTATGTATGTATGTACGTATGTATGTATGTATGTATGTATGTATGTATGTATGTATGTATGTAGGCGTGTATTATGCATGTATCTGGTCTTTGATAGAGCGTAGGCGGCCTAAAATATTCATGGATATAGTCCGGATTTTAAACAGAAAAACTTTTAATTGTCTGGATATGCGACACTTTAATCCAGCTAAGCGCACAGGTTTATACTGTTGTAGGCTATCTCCTGCTCGTCCAATCAACGACGAGCTTTCTCTGGACATACAACAACATACTGCTACACAACGAATGCTGTGTGGAGATACGATTAAATGTTTCTGAAAACAGGACATACGACAGTATATTTTGTTTAATATCTTTAAAACGACCTGTCGTATCTCTTAGCCATTGAAACTGAAGAAAGATCCAAAAAATTCTGCTACAAATCAACTCTAAACTGCTTTTCGAAAAAAGTGGAGATACGACAAGATAATTCTCAGGCGACGAGAGGTTGATTGCAAGATTCTTGAATAGGGACTATAGTAATCTGAAACACTTGCTGTAAGATATGCAAGCTTACAATAGGCTCTAAGTCTAATCGCTTGAATAGTCCGTAAGCAGACGTTTAATGTACTAAAAATTTACCTCCCTCTGAAAAGGCTATGAAGATTTCTGCTTCATTCCCCCCATATATAGGATGGACGCCCCTGCGTATAGGCCTACGCATTTTAATTAAGAACCCCTCAGAGGCGCTGTAGCTGACCGTGAACAATGCGTGTCTGTTGAAGTTGTTTTATACAGGCGAGTCTTAACAAACGACGATCGAGTTAACTGATAGGCCTATATCAATCAATCGATTAGTCTATGGATGAATCGATTTGCAACTCGTTGGCCTAGTGATAGCGCTAAACGCAGGTTCCGACGTCCGCGTAGTTCTATGGCTAATTAACATAGCGTGTTGTGACCCCTCGTTGTCCGCATCGGGTTGGGCCCTCCATCCATTTGCTCTTTTGTAATTGGTCATAGATAGCGGTGCTCGATAGTGTAGGCCTACGTAGTGGTTAGCGTGCGAGACTGTTAGTCGAGAGGTTTCGGCTCAAACTCCCCAACAAGGGCAAACATTTTGCTTGAGACTTCTGCTCCATCTAACCGACTCAGCACTGACGGTGGAATGAATGCACTGACGGTGGAAAGATGAGAATGGTATATTTGTTTCTGTTCCAGGAAGAAAAATGAGTACGCTATAGACGAAAAACCAAGGGGGTCGTATCAACCCCCCTTGGTACCTCGGGTATATCGGGTGTAACTTTTGAATGGCGTGAGATATCACAATGATGTTTACCTCAAAATGTGTGCAAATGATCCTGCTACAGCTACCTAAATTATCAAAATTATCAAATTATATTCCACATGGAACAAGTTTTCGAAGCAAAAAACCTAGGGGGTCGTAATAACCCCCCCTTGGTAGCCCGAGGGTTAACCACTTTCAACGCAAAGGAGTTAGAGAGCCAAAACAGTTCTAGCATCTTTGTATTAGGCCTATAGGCCCTAGTCCCAGAATGTCGTTACACGAAATATGCAGTGTAGTAAAAAAATACTAGGCCTAATAATATCAATAAGACAATTTTTACATAGCTCCTTAACTTCCTAAGGCCAAAGATCGCTCTATACGAAATCAGGTTTAGAAGTCAAAATTAAGAGATGTTAAAAGGGGAATGTCTCGAAGATGTCAAATGTTGGTATCGACGGAAAGAGTTGAAAATCTTTTTCAGCATCTTATTGTCTTATAGCTAATTCGAATTATATATTTATTTTCCTCGGCGTTGATTATTCCGCGCAACTAATCGTTATTGTAAACTCCAGACTTCTAAAGCGCCACTTGAAAGCAAAGCGAAGGGCGCCAGCTTATTCACGAGCTATCGGTTCCAGTAGAAGTGGTGCAACGTAGTCGCTGTGTCGTATGCCAAAGGAGAAGCGTGGCTGTTGTGTCCTGTGCATTGTCACCTAAAGACAGAATGTAAAGCGATGAGTAAACATGATTCATTCATTCATTCATTACAAAGTTTTATATAGCGCCCCTTCAAGGTTACTACTCAGGAGCGCTCCCGACCACAGCACGGTTGAAAAGGACAGTTTTTAGGCAAGTATAGAAAGATTCAGAGTGGATTCTGGGATGCAAGCGCAGCATCAAAGGGAGCCCGTTCCAGAGGGATGGACCAACCACTGAGAAGGCTCGATTCTGCTTAGTAGCTGTGCGGGCAAAAGGGACCATGAGCACGCCCCGCTCAGTAGAGCGGAGAGAGCGACGACCCGGAGCACCCAAGGTAGGGCAGCAGAGGTCGCGTAGATAGGCAGGGGCTAGGCCCAGCAAGGACCGCCAGACCAAAGCGATGATCCGATACGAGATCCGCTGCAGCAGAGGGAGCCAATGAAGCACATCCAGCATATAACCTGAGACGTGGCCAAATTTGGGAATACGTCCGCAAAGGCGTGCAGCAGAGCGCAGGACCCGGTTCAGGCACCCCAACCGACAAGCTGGGAGGCCAACATAGAGTGAGCAACAGTAATCAAGTCGGACAGTGATAAAAGAGTGGATGAGAGTAGCGGTGGAGTCTGATGTAAGTGAGCGAGCAACAGTGCGAAACTGGCGTAACTGATAGTATGAATCACGGCAGAGGCGGTTTATATGTGGGGCAAAGGTTAACTCTTGGTCCAGTGTAACTCCAAGATGTTAGCTAAGGCACCGTAGAGTTATGTCTGATTGTTAGTTACAGAAAACAACAACAACAACAACAACAACAACAACGACGACAATAACAATAATAATAATAATAATAATAATAATAACAATAATAATATTAATAATAATAATAATAATAATAATAATAATAATAATAATAATAATAATAATAGAAATAATAATAATAATAATATTAATAATAATAATAATAATAATAATAATAATAATAATAATAATATTAATAATAATAATAATAATAATAATAATAATAATAATAATAATAATAATAATAATAATAATATAATAATAATAATAATAATAATAATAATAATAATAATAATAATAATAATAATAATAATAATAATAATAATAATAATAATAATATTCTTCTTTATTATTTCAAACTGACAAGGGCCTATGCCTAGGCTCAGGGGGCGGAGACTTAGGGGAACAGCGGGGGACGGTCCCCCGAAACTTGAGGTGGGGTGGACGGAGTTGCTTATATCCCCCCAATATTTCTGAAATATTTCATGAATATAATAATAGTAGCTATGCGTGACAGCTGGTTCTTATCAGCACTCAAATAATAGAGCAATTTTGTTCAGATGACCGCTTAAAATGCTACCATTACAGTGTGGAAATTAAAGAAACCCTCCTCCAAACTCAAACTACATGTAAGCTACGAGTGACAGCTGGTTCCTGTCAGCACTCAAATTATAGAGCAATTTTTTTCAAATGACAGCTTAAAATGCTACCATTAGGCCTACAGTGTGGAAATTCAAAAAAATTTAAACCCCTCCCCAAACTCAAACACGACTCAAACTGCATGTAAGCTACGAGTGACAGCTGGTTCCTATCAGCACTCAAATTATAGAGCAATTTGTTTTAAATGACAGCTTAAAATGCTACCATTACAGTGTGGAAATTCAAAAAATGTAAATAGAGGAGGGGCACATCCCCCTCCCCAAACCCCTCCCCCTGCTCGGCGCTTCGCGCCTCGCCGATCGTCCTTCGGCCGATCCGCCGGTCCCCCCCAAACCCAAGACCAAGTTTCCGCCTATGCCAGGTATGCCTAGGCTACGCAGAATGATTACAATTCATAGGATCATTGGATGAATGGACGATCACAAGTTATTACATGAGTCGAATTTTACTGTGTGACAGCCATGCAAAACGTCCATCGCGTCCTACTGTTCATTTTACCAACGCCATCTAGCGAATGACAGGCTGAGTGGACCTTTAGGAGGGTAGCGGGTATCGATCCCGCTTCTTACTTAACGTTATGCTCTTCATGCCAGTGATGCTAATAATAATATGCCCCTCCCCTACGACATAGGTGTGTTAAAATTTCTAACGTCTATGGACGGTGACGTCGTGACGATCTTCTTTCATCACTGTAGTCAGTGGTTAAATTCACCCGGGTCTCGCCGGGTCTGAGATCCGGCACCTCGGATTTCAGACCCGGCACCTCTGATTTGAGACCCGCCACCTGCATTGTGAGACCCGCCACCCGAATTATGAGAACCGCCACCTAAAAAAGGAGACCCGCCATCCAAAATCAGCCTCACAGTGCGTTTCAATAGGCCTATTCACTAACATCCTAGAAAACTACTTAGCCTACGTGTTTACTTAAGTCACCCGCTCTCCCTCCCTCTCTGTCTGTCTGTCTGCCTCTCCGTCGAGTTCAAATTAATGTTTTATATTCGCTGACAGCGGGTATCGTGTTTCTGATTCCCGCTCCCTCTGTACACAGTGTAGGCCTACACAGTAGTTTTCTTCATTAAATTCTATTAATTCTTTTCAATTGTGGGTCCCTCCATCTGGAAAGGCCTCCCACTAGACGCGATTGATGCGGTGTCACGACAACTCGTCGAACGACATTTCGTCTACGACACTTCGTCGAGCGACATTTCGTCGAACGACATTTCGTCGAACGACATTTCGTCTACCAAGTTATTTGATATTGTCACTTTAAAATGGAAGCTGGATTGATGAAAAAACTGTTTCCCGAAATGGAAGTGGGATTGATGAAAACATTCCTGTGTTGAAACAGAAGCTGAATTGATCGAAATAATTTTCCCGTAAAAAGAAGCTGGAAATCAACCTGGATGCATGGATGAAAATAGGTTTCCATTCTGGATTGATGAAAATAATCTTGTCAGTAATTAGAAGCTGGATTCCTGAGAATATATAGCACGTTTTGGCGAAACTATAAGAAAGCGGCCTCTGTTGATTAGCCGTAATGGATACAGATACACTTGTAGACGAAGTGTCGTTAGACGAATTGTCGTAGACGAAGTGTCGTTAGACGAAATGTCGTTCGACGAGTTGTCGCGGAACCGATTGATGCCTAGGTTCAACTCGCCTGCTTTTTATAAGTCCCTCAAATCACACCTTTTTATTTAGCTGTGGCTGGGCTGGGACATCAGTAGCGGCGCCATGATTTCAGGTTGGGGGGGGCTAAAACCCAAATTCCTTCCCTTTCTCCCCTCCTCTCTGGCATTGGCAGTGATTTCCCACTTTTGTTGGGGGGCTGAGCCGCCGATAGGGGGGCTTCAGCCCACCCTAGCCCCATGCTGGCACCGCCACTGGCCATGGCTGGGAGCGCCTCTGAGTAGATCTCTTGAAGAGGCGCCATATAAATTCTCGAACTGAATGAAATTATTATGCGATTCGGTTGTTTTGTTACAAACGTAGGCCTACGTCATCGCGATGTTGCCATAGAAACATCTTAAGACAGAACGCGGAGACGTGGGCGACTGAGCGACGTTTAACATCAAAATTCATCTTGAAACACCAGTAAGTTCGATTATTTATTATAACTAATGTAATAATTTATAAAAGTTGAGAAATATATAGTTACTACTATTAGCACTTAGGCTACTACTATAATCTACTACAACAAACAAGTTAAGTATATAGGGGGCAAGCATTTAGTATCGGGGTGTGTAAGATTAGGCTACGGGCGTCAGACGGCATCTTTTGGTACGATGTTTTCTAAAGACGACACTATCCATTGCCTTCTAGAGTATCTAGAAGGCAATGCACTATCCCTAACCCTAACCCTGACCCTAACCGACCCTCACGACGCGTAACCTTACCCTAAACGACTCTCACGACGCCTAAAATGACGGGAGAAAATACACGCACCCCGATACTAAATGCTTGCCTTAGATCAGATTAGGCTACTCGAAAGCCAGATGTAGGACACGGTAGCCGATTCGTTAGAACGCCTTGTAAAGCGGACAGAGTTCACACCTCCCATGATACTGCCTCATGTGTTACGATAACAGCGCCATAGAAGTTTCCAGATTAGATTAGATTAGATTAGATTAGAAGTAAATTGCACGGAAAAGATATCTTTGGTGATAAGATCCCTTTTGGGCTAACAATTAAATTTTGTGGCAAAGGGGAGACAAATGCGACCCAGTCCTGGTATCTGGCTATTTGTGAGACGGCTTTTAGGGTCCCACAAAGGCCCTTAACATGGCAATCTTGCAGATCTGAAAAGGTGCGTCTAAAGAAACCTTGAAAATGTTTCTACAGCTGTGTGGTACGAAATACACTGTGTCCACGATAAAGTAGAACACTAGACTTTGTTAAATATCTTGGTCAATTGTACCATTATAGGTACTAAATTTGGTGCACATGAACTTCAGTCTATTCTATCTATACCCTGCAAATTGTATTAAAATTGATGCAACGGTTACGAGGAAATACCCTTATGAAATTGGGTGGTTCAGGAACCAAGTTACCAACACGTAAAACGCATCGACAGATGCGTGCGCGGCTGATCATCTTGGTCAATTGTACCTATATAGGTACTAAATTTGATGCACATGAACTTCAGTCTATTCTATCTATATCCTGCAAATTTTATTAAAATTGATGCAACGGTAACGAGGATATACCCTTATGAAATTGGGTGGTTGAGGAACCAAGTTACCAACACGTAAAACGCTTAGAATTACGTCATTTTCCTGGCTACCGCAGGGATAGGCTGTTGCTTATAAGCGTCATTTTCGGAAACAATTATTACACTACGATACCTGTTTTACGTAACAGTTACTGTAGTTGGTTGTAAAGAAATGGTTTTCAGTGCAGAGGACAATCTTTTAATCAAGGAGTTGAGAGAGACGAAGGGGTATGGCGTAGGAGACTCATTACAGAATTTCCAATGAAAAATTGGTCCCTAGCTGGTGTCAGAAAGCTGTTAAAAAAGATTTCCACAACCGGATCAGTTGCAAGGAAACCAGGAGATCGGGCGTTACGAACGCAAACAAATATCAGTGCTGTCGAAGAACTTGTGCTGAGTCAGGATGATCAGCCGCGCACGCAACTGTCGATGCGTTTTACGTGTTGGTAACTTGGTTCCTGAACCACCCAATTTCATAAGGGTATATCCTCGTTACCGTTGCATCAATTTTAATAAAATTTGCAGGGTTTAGATAGAATAGACTGAAGTTCATGTGCACCAAATTTAGTACCTATAATCATACAATTGACCAAGATATTTAACAAAGTCTAGTGTTCTACTTTATCGTGGACGAAATAGTTTGCAAGATAGTCGTTCTCCTTTCTCTCCATTTTTTCGTTTCTCAAATCCAGATTCATGCTTTCTCTTGTAGCCTATCCATCAGGCATGATTATTTAATGTTAAAAAGGTTTAAAGCCATACTAAAATATTTATACTACATAAAAAATTATAAAGCAGTTGCAATTTTGCAAAGACTAAAGGGACAAAAGATTGAATAATTATTATAATAATAATAATAATAAATGGCGAAATAATAATGGCGAAATTGGACGTACGAACCTGCCTAGGAAGGCAGAGAACCAAAAGAAGAAGAATAATAATAATAATAATAATAATAATAATAATAATAATAATAATAATAATAATATATTATTATTATTATTATTATTATTTTTTTAAATAGCTGATGTAGGCCTAATTTGTCTGGAGATGACCCTACTCGTCGTTGTTCTGGTTGGCGAAAGTGCCTCGGAACGCGATTGCGATTATTATTATGATTATAATTATTATTATTATTATTTATTGAAAACAATTACATAACGCATGTTGGTGTACAAAAAACTGCTTTTACAGCTGCACAAATTCATTTAGAACTGCACGTTTTGTGTAGAACTGCACACTAACAAAGCTCTGGCATTAGAATTGCTGCACGTAATTGAAATGAAATTTTATTCTATAATGTAGGTAATATTAAAGATGCAGTTAAGTCTTTCGTTCTGGGTTCCACTACTTGGCAACTTTACTGTTTAATAATATTAAATTTAACTGCTCCAAATACTCTGCTGGACTAGATATTTAGCAGAGCGGTTAGCTGTACCATATTTTAGACTATTATAGACTTCTGATACTGTTGCTTGTCTGGCTCGGGTTAGGCTGTTGACCAGGACGGCCACCCGTGGAACCGGCTCGGACAGTCTGTCCGAGACTCTCCCGAAGAAGAAAAATCACAACACTGTTTCAAGGTTTCATTGTTTTTCGTGAGCACAAAGAAAGGCTGCTTGCAATGGTTGACAGCAGAAGTCAACGTTCAGTCTTCCTGACTGGATAACCGAATCAAAGAAACAGTTCTGTTAATGTCTTTTCCTTCGCCCATGATCTTAACTTCGTTAAACACGACAGTGTCTTCTAATTAAACTCTCCTCGCCTATTTAAAGGCGCTGGATGCAGTCGCCTATGGAAAGGCTCTGGATGATGTCGCCTATGGAGAGGCTCTGGATGATGTCGCCTATGGAAAGGCTCTGGATGATGTCGCCTATGGAGAGGCTCTGGATGATGTCGCCAATGGAGAGGCTCTGGATGATGTCGCCTATGGAGAGGCGCTGCATGCAGTTGCCTAAGGAGAGGCGCGGCATGCTGTGGCCTATGGAGAGGCGCTGTATGCTGTCGCCTATGGAAAGGCTATGGATAATGTCACCTATGGAAAGGCGCTGGATGATGTCGCCTATGGAGAGGCGCTGTATGTTCATTCATTCATTCATTCATTCAGAGCATTTATATAGCGCCTCTTCAAGAATCTACTCAGAAGCGCTCCCAGCCCAGCCACGACTAAAGAAAAAAGACTTGAGGGACTTGTAGAACCCTGCCGGTTGGCTCACAAGTAAAGAGCGGACCTTAAGCGGGAGGTCATTCCAGGTGGAAGGTCCCACAACCGAAAAAGCACGGCGCTGCTTGATAGCCAAGCGTGCCCGTGGAACTAGGAGCTCACCCCTCGTCGTAGAACGAAGTGCCCGACGCGCTGCAACGTCGGACACTGGGCGGCAAAGATCACGCAACTAAGATGGAGCACAGCCAAGAACGCAGCGAGAAACTACAGCAGCAGTGCGGTATGAGATCCGCTGAGAGATAGGCAGCCAGTGCAACACATCACGTATGTATGCAGAGACAGGAGAGAACTTAGGAACAGGGCCGGCCTTAGGCACAGGCAAAGCAGGCAGTTGCCTAGGGCGCCACAATCTAGGGGGCGCCATTTTCACAAAAAGTGTGTTTAACAGTTTAACAGTTTTTCACTTTTAGCCATTTTTTAATTAAAATGATTACTTTCATTTGAATTCAAAACTTTTGCGTATGGAACAAATTTTAAAACAATTATTGGTTTCATTGCAGCTTTTCAAGTAGAACTAATTCAATTTCGACACCCCACAAATTTTATTTTAACCATTAAAATTCAATTATTCACGCGTGTCTGTACTCTGTAGTTTGTGTCTGTAATAGACCTGACCGTCCGTTTATCTGATGCTGACATACATAGTGACAGCTTCGACTGAAAATGCCAACAACTGAAGAGATATTATTGTAGTATAATATATTTAATCAATGTAGCTTTATTTGTTGACTGCTGAGAGACATCGCAGTTGCATCAACTAAGTTAATTACCTGTACAAAACTGTACATTTACATTTTAATAACAGTTTTCTTAATTATATCTAAATCAATTTATAGATTTGATCTTATAAAATAAAAACTGTAATTTTAAAAATTAGGTAAAGCCCTGTGCAGCGACAGAAGTTATCGGGTGCTCTAAATTGTAAGAAAAACACGACAGAGAAGTTGTATCAAAAAGCAAAAAGGATGGCTTTTCAACTATTTCAACGAAACTGAAACTACTTTAGCTGTTAAACTGTTAGTTCCCAGTCATCAGCTAGTAATTCGTTTGTAAAATACTATAGTAGCCTATTGAGGGTATTTTCTTAAATTGCTTTCAGCTTTATAAAAATACAATTTTGATAAACTGAAACCTGTTGGTGAAAAACTACAAGCAGAACAGATTTCTGATTACTAAAACAAATAAATTTTTTAATAAATATTTTTTTCTTTTTCGGTTGGGCTAATTTGAATTTTTCGGAAGGCCTAATTCGAAGTCTTTTTGCTTGTTACCATCCCTCCAAATTAAAAATTATCCAGGGTTGAGTGTATTAAATAAAAAGTAATAATAAATAAATAACTCAGTTGAGCGTAAATCTTTTGGCGGGTTCATCATTGAATTGTGACGGGGAGTGGACCGTGGAGACGGTATCAGTGGGCGCCAAATGTATGCTTTGCCTGGGGCGCCATTTGGGCTAGGGCCGGCCCTGCTTAGGAAGTCGTCCAATGAGACGAGCAGCCGAGCGTAGAACTCGATCTAGTCGCCCCAGAACCCCAAGAGGAAGGCCAGCAAGTAGGGAGCAACAGTTGTCAAGTCGACTGGTAACAAAGGCGTGAACAAGGACCACGACCGCATCATGAGAGAGAGCGCGAGAGACCACTCGAAGCTGACGAAGCTGATAGTAACAACTTCGTGCAACCAGGTTCACATGCTGAGACAAAGTAAGCTCAGAGTCAAGAGTAAGCCCCAGATCACGAACTGTGACGGAAAAGGTTATGTGAGGAAAGAGCAAGGTAAGTTGGGAAAAGTCGATACCCTGAAGTTGCCTACGGCCACCCAGTTATCGCCTATGAAGTTGCCTATGAAAAGGTTCTAGATGATGTCGCCTATGGAGAGGCTCTGGATGATGTCGCCTATGGAGAGGCGCTGCATCCAGTTGCCTATGGAAAGGCTCTGGATGATGTCGCTTATGGAAAGGCTCTGGATGATGTCGCCTATGGAGAGGCTCTGGATGACGTCGCCTATGGAGAAGCGCTGTATGCTGTCGCCCATGGAGAGGCGCTGCATGCAGTTGCCTATGGAAAGGCTCTGGATGATGTCGCCTATGGAGAGGCGTTGTATGATGTCGCCTATGGAAAGGCTGTAGATGATGTCGCCTATGGAGAGGCTCTGGATGATGTCGCCTATGGAAAGGTTATGGATGATGTCGCCTATGGAGAGGCGCTGTATGCTGTCGCCCATGGAGAGGCGCTGCATGCAGTTGCCTATGGAAAGGCTCTGGATGATGTCGCCTATGGAGAGGCGCTGTATGCTGTCGCCCATGGAGAGGCTCTGGATGATGTCGCCTATGGAGAGGCTCTGGATGATGTCGCCTATGGAAAGGTTATGGATGATGTCGCCTATGGAGAGGCGCTGTATGCTGTCGCCCATGGAGAGGCGCTGCATGCAGTTGCCTATGGAAAGGCTCTGGGTGATGTCGCCTATGGAGAGGCGCTGTATGCTGTCGCCCATGGAGAGGCGCTGCATGCAGTTGCCTATGGAAAGGCTCTGGATGATGTCGCCTATGGAGAGGCGCTGTATGCTGTCGCCTATGGAGAGGCTCTGGATGATGTCGCCTATGGAAAGGCTCTGGATGATGTCGCCTATGGAGAGGCTCTGGATGATGTCGCCTATGGAAAGGCTCTGGATGATGTCGCCTTTGGAGAGGCGCTGGATGATGTTGCCTATGGAGAGGCGCTGTATGCTGTCGCCCATGGAGAGGCGCTGCATGCAGTTGCCTATGGAAAGGCGCTGGATGATGTCGCCTATGGAGAGGCGCTATATGCTGTCGCCCATGGAGAGGCGCTGCATGCAGTCGCCTATGGAAAGGCTCTGGATGATGTCGCCTATGGAGAGGCGCTGTATGCTGTCGCCCATGGAGAGGCGCTGCATGCAGTTGCCTATGGAAAGGCTCTGGATGATGTCGCCTATGGAGAGGCGCTGTATGCTGTCGCCTATGGAGAGGCTCTGGATGATGTCGCCTATGGAAAGGCTCTGGATGATGTCGCCTATGGAGAGGCTCTGGATGATGTCGCCTATGGAAAGGCTCTGGATGATGTCGCCTATGGAGAGGCGCTGGATGATGTTGCCTATGGAGAGGCGCTGTATGCTGTCGCCCATGGAGAGGCGCTGCATGCAGTTGCCTATGGAAAGGCGCTGGATGATGTCGCCTATGGAGAGCCGCTGTATGATGTCGCCTATGAAAAGGTTCTAGATGATGTCGCCTATGGAGAGGCTCTGGATGTTGTCGCCTATGGAAAGGCTCTGGATGATGTCGCCTATGGAGAGGCTCTGGATGAAGTCGCCTATGGAGAGGCGCTGTATGCTGTCGCCTATGGAGAGGCGCTGCATGCAGTTGCCTATGGAAAGGCTCTGGATGATGTCGCCTATGGAGAGGCTCTGGATGAAGTCGCCTATGGAGAGACGCTGTATGCTGTCGCCTATGGAGAGGCGATGCATGCATTTGCCAATGGAAAGGCTCTGGAAGATGTCGCCTATGGAGAGGCTCTGGATGATGTCGCCTATGGAGAGGCGCTGTATGCTGTCGCCTATGGAGATGGCTCTGGATGATGTCGCCAATGGAGAGGCTCTGGATGATGTCGCCTATGGAAAGGCGCTGTATGCTGTCGCCTATGGAAAGGCGCTGCATGCAGTCGCCTATGGAAAGGCTCTGGATGATGTCGCCAATGGAGAGGCTCTGGATGATGTCGCCTATGGAAAGGCGCTGTATGCTGTCGCCTATGGAGAGGCGCTGCATGCAGTCGCCTATGGAAAGGCTCTGGATAATGTCGCCTATGGAGAGGCTCTGGATGATGTCGCCTATGGAGAGGCGCTGTATGCTGTCGCCTATGGAGAGGCTCTGGATGATGTCGCCTATGGAAAGGCTCTGGATGATGTCGCCTATAGAGAGGCTCTGGATGAAGTCGCCTATGGAGAGGCTCTGGATGATGTCGCCTATGGAAAGGCGCTGCATGTAGTTGCCTATGGAAAGGCTCTGGATGAAGTCGCCTATGGAGAGGCTCTGGATGATGTCGCCTATGGAGAGGCTCTGTATTGTATTGTATTGTATTTGGCTATTTATAAAGCGCTTCTCACAGCAAAAGCCTTTCAGAAGCGCTCCCAGTGCGAGCAACCCGAGAGAAAAGGCAGGATTTTAGTTTCGAAAAAGATGAGGAGAGACTACCAGAAAGGATTGCAGAGCGAACCGGTGGAGGAAGTCCATTCCACAGAGAAGGACCTATGCAGGCGAAGGATCTGGATTGAGCCATTGCAGTCCTGACACGAGGAACAAAAAGGTCAAGCCGATCAGAGGATCGGAGATCGGACGCAGCGAAGTGGCAGAGAGTGGGCGAAGCATGAGGTCGCAAAGGTACTTCGGAGCAAGACCCAGATGAGACTTAAGGACTAAAATAAGAACCTTGAATTGTATTCGGACAGATAGAGGGAGCCAGTGAAGTTCTTCAACCATGAATGCAGAGATGTGAGAGAATCGAGGAAGACGAGCAATCAGTCTAGCAGCAGCATTAAGTACTGACTGTAGAGGAGATAGGCGAACCTTAGGGAGACCAACAAGGAGAGAATTACAGTAGTCTATTCGAGAGCAGACGAAAGCGTGGACAATTGAGGTAAAGGTCGAGGAAGAAACAGATTTGCGAATAGCCCTGAGACGCCTTAGTTGGAAGTAGGAAGAGCGAGTAAGCATGGCAATGTGTTCAGTAAAAGTTAGAGAACTGTCTAGAGTGACACCCAGGTCTCGGACACTAGACGAAAAGGTAAAACGAGGAAACCTTTCAGAGAGTAATGCATAGTCAAGTTTTTGAGCTGCTGAGGAGTTCCAAACCAAATTAGCTGGGTTTTAGAAGAGTTTAAGGAAAGACGATTAGAAGACATCCAGAGATGAAGATCTTGGGAGAGAGCCTCAATTTGACTAGCGAGAAGGAGTTGAGCAGAAGGGGGTCCATGAACACAAGCTTGGACATCATCAGCAAAAAGGTGGCCAGTCGCAGAGTGGTTAGGGAAAAGAGAGGGAATATTAGCTGTGTATAAAATGAATAAGAGCGGGCCTAGGACAGAACCCTGAGGAACACCCAAAATAACAGGGACCCACTGAGTCCTGGAGTCACCAGAGATGATCATTTGGGTGCGATCAGACAAGTAGGACCGAAGCCAAAGGAGAGGAGGACCCTTGAGACCACAGGAGGTCTCAAGCCGTTGTAGTAGAATTTCATGGTCGACCATGTCAAAGGCTGCGGAGACGTCAAAGAGAGCCAAAAGAGTAACTTGAGACTTGTCGACAGCTGAATATATATCAGAAAGCAAGGAGAGTAGGGCTGTTGCCTATGGAATGGCTCTGGATGATGTCGCCTATGGATAGATTCTGGATGAAGTCGCCTATGGACAGGCTCTGGATGATGTCGCCTATGGAGAGGCTCTGGATGATGTCGCCTATGGAGGCATTTCGGCTGGATGAGTCGCCGTTGGAGGGGCCATGGGAGCTTACGATCCGAGAGTGACGGATGATGTCGCCTATGGAGAGGCTCTGGATTAAGTCGCTAAAGGCGCTGTATGCTGTCGTCTATGGAGAGGCGCTGCATGCAGTTGCCAATGGAAAGGCTCTGGATGATGTCGCCTATGGAGGCGCTGCATGAGTTGCCTATGGAAAGGCGCTGCATGCAGTTGCCTATGGAAAGGCTCTGGATGATGTCGCCTATGGAGAGGGTCAGGATGATGTCGCCTATGGAGAGGGTCTGGATGATGTCGCCTATGGAGATGCGCTGTATGCTATCGCCTGTAGAAAGGCTCTGGATGATGTCGCCTATGGTGAGGCTTTGGAGACCCGGCACCCCCGGATGAGCAATTTAACCACTGACTGTAGTTGATGAAGGTCTTGGACCTGCGATTAATTAATATCTCAGAGCAATCTCTTTGAAAGAGCGCAGCGCTCGTGAATAAGCAGGTTCCCTGCGCTCACCTTTAGAGCAGTGACCTAGCTATTATGCCTTTAGAGCTGCAGAGCTTTAGAAATGTGGATTTACGAATGCGATTAGGCGTAGGCTGTAGGCCTACGTTTAGATTATTTGCAAACGGAAGCTGATATCGACTGACCCTTTCCGGAGAGTGGGCGCCTGGCCCTGGCTTCATGGTGGCGTCACCAGGCATGACGTTCTTTCCGGTCATGCTGTATTCCGGCGCTCTAGTTTTATATCGGTCTGGGGTTATCACGTGGTAGGCTCCAGGCGCCGGCGTCTGTGCACAGTTTAAACAGATAGGCCTATATTTAATTATTTATAGGCTTTTGCAGCAAATAAATTATAAATATTATATTATACGACGTACAAAACGAATAAGAACCATTGTGTTGTATTATATTAGTTAGCCTACCTAACATCATATTACATATATATCACATTATACATTTCTGTTATCTTTTAAAATTATTGTTATCATTGTTGTTGTTGGTGACGTTTAGGCCTATCATTTTTATCATCATCATCATCATCGTCGTCGTCGTCGTCATCATCATCATCATCATCATCATTTTTACTGCTGCTACTTCTACTACTACTATTAGCCTACAATAGGCCTACATTATCAGAATACCTTATTATCACTGACATTGCTTACTCAATGCCAAACAATACAATGGGCCTATCCAATATCCATTGTGTGAATATAAGACAATGCGATAAGTCGGTTTGTCTTGCCTTTCGAACGTCGTCGTAGAAATTTCCGATCTTACTGCGTCCGTAGATTGAGAATGCAGGGGCCTTCACCTTCCCGCTCTCCACCGTCCGGCCAATCGCCGCGGGCATCGTGTACACGTTCGGACCTACACAGTAACCATAGCAACGCAGGTCTCGAAGTTTCCATAGCAAAATAAGTCTCGGGGTTTCCATGGCAACATATGTCTCGAAGTTTCCATAACAATATAAGTCTCGAAGTTACCGTAGCAATATAAGTCTTGGGGTTTCCACGGTAACATAAGTCTCGAAGGTTCCATAGCAACATAAGTCTCGGAGTTTCCATGGCAACATAAGTCTCGGAGTCGGAGTTTCCATAGCAACGCAAGTCTCGTTTTGGGGACAGGACGGATATGGCAGATTGATTGATAAGGGGTTGGGTGGAGGAAGTATGGAAAGAAGGATGGATGCAAGAATCGATGGTAATTTTGAAATCACACATATATGATCGTAGCGCCCCTGAGGGGAGACTCACTGACTGATTAATCATTGGTCTTTAATTGAGTCTTTAACTGACTGATATATCAACGAATAGATCAGCCATCACACGACCACCATCATCATCACCGATTACCAGAGGTATCACCATGCTGTCTCTTCAGCTTGACCTCCCCGGATTCTGACCTGGCACCGGAACGGACACAGCAGCACTGGCTTAATTTAGGCTCCTTCGGTGGCCTGTCGATGTCGCCCAACTGCAAGATCATCTTCGAGGTCCATAACACTGACAACGCATCACCTACCACCGTCTCTCGCAACGGAATGGTCTTCATGAGCAGCTCAGTCCTCGACTGGAGTCCTATTCTTCAAGGATCAGTCAGGAAATTCATCGGACAAGGTAGCGGATTGGTTAGAGCACTCTCTTTAAACACGGATGAAACCATTGGAGTCCAATTCGTCAAGGCCGGGTTTGTCTGTCATCCAGCAATCCAGCATCCAATCGAATGACTTGTATAGCGTCGTTATTATACTGTCCAAGACAACCGTCAAAAGTTGCTTCGAGTAAAATCGCAATAGAAAGTCAATCCACTTGGGAAAGCCAGTAGGCCTAATAACGACATCTGGGCAGAGTTGTATTGTCTCGAGACACTGTCTCGGTCTCGAGACGTCTCGAGACAGGTTTTTCGATGTCTCGGTCTCGGTCTCGGTCTCGGACCCCATTGTCTCGGTCTCGGTCTCGGTCTCGAGATCATTTCTCGACTTTTTGGAAACTGTCTCGAAACGAAAGTCTTGTCTTTTTGGAAACTGTCTCGAAGCGAAAGTCTTGTTCTCTTGTAGAAGCGTTCTCCAAAGTTCTCGTACAAACTGTATTTTGTTCGAAACTTCGTACAGTATTGCGCTGTAAAATTGTCTTGTGCCGAATGGATAACTATAGTTAGGCTAATCGAAAGTGCCAAACAGATAGGAAGTTTTAAAAAGCGGTGTTTCTGGTATTAAGATTTAATAGTAGGCTATTGAAAAAAGCAGTTTGCTCTTTCAGTCCAAAATTTCCAAATAGCTTAAAATGTCTCATAAAGAACCTGAAATCGTGAAATTTGCAGTCACGCAGTTTGAAATCAATGAAAACCAAAATAAATAGCATGCCGTTCGTCGTTTTAACAACATAATTATAGTTTCTCAAGGTGAGTGATGTGACATATGTCGCTAAATCGCTAATAGGCCTAGGGCCTATATGGAATTTTTTGGTTTAAATTTTAGAATCATTTAGAAGATTTCAGAATGGCTGAAATATTTAATTTCTGTATAGTTTATAAAATTCAGATTATCGGCTGATTTCAGTGACTTGAACCTTGTATTAGACTTCAAAAGTTGAGAAAAATTGTTTCGGGACTTGGGTCCAATGTGCATTTCACTCGTTTTGAACTGTCTCGAACTGTCTCGGATCTGGTGTCTCGTCTCGGTCTCGGTCTCGGACCCCACTGTCTCGGTCTCGGTCTCGGTCTCGAACCCCACTGTCTCGGTCTCGGTCTCGAGTTTTATGTCTCGTATACAAGTCTGCATCTGGGCAGTTGACATCAACCTTAGAGAGAAGAGCTGTCGAAGGAAACAGTTAATACGCGTAACCTACTGAATATAAATGTTCGCAAGCAGCCATTTAAAGGTGTCTAAATGGATCTTTATGTTAGCGTTAGAAATCAGTGTTTTCCTTAATAATTATTTGATATAGTGCCCAGATAGTGCCGGTCTCCCTGATGAGGCTTTTATGCGGCGTCGAGATATTTCGATAGTTCTCGTTACAAAAACAGCCACTAAGGTCTTACCTGGTTTCTCGTCGGTCCCTCTAACCGACCAGACGCTTCCAAACGTGTACGCCGGTGCGCTGGGCTTCGTCAGAGACCTCGCCCTATAGTAAGGATAGGCCCCAGGGCCAGGGGTGTTGAACACCTCCAGATCCTTGGGCCGGCTGTAGATGGAGTAGGAAGGGCTGCCATCGCGCCCCATACGACACACCCTGGGGTCCGCCCGATAGCAGGGGCCTGGGCTGCAGGGGCCCTGCTCTGGCCCGAAAGGGAGACCGAACTGATAGGCAGGCCCCCGCGTGTGAGGGCTTCGCGGGTCGTGGGCGGTGTGCCCAGTCAGTGTGGGAAGGGCGTAGCACGGTCCAGGGCTCGTGTAGGACGCGGCGACTGGTCGGCGAGGACGAGTGTACGCGTAGTCGTTGCTGGCTACCATCCTGACCGCGATCTGCGCTGGCTCCCAGTACCTCCGAGCGGATGGTCCGTCTGCCTGACGGTAAGCAGCCGAAGTACAATCGCCGGTCGACTACAGACTATGAATTGCCGTCAGACAGATGAACTGACCGATTAACTAATGAATACGCCACGTACTGGATTTCAATGTGCTCGAATATATATATATATATATATATATATATACATATATATATACATACATATAATTATATACATGTACATGTAGACAGACATTAGTATAGACTGTCTATATAAATGTGTATATATATATATATATAAGCTTTAACTTCGGCGGTTAGCCCTAGGTGCGTGACGTCATTTATGGACGGCCCCTTACAGGCATTTAACGCAAATGCAGACATACATGTGTGGGTGTGCGTGTGTGTGTGTAGTAGGCACACAATCATACTCGCATACCGTAGTTAAAAAAGGGAGGAATAGCAACCATTCAACGAATTTATGCGGACACACCTTCAGCAGTAATGTCTGGAAACAGGAGATACTAATATAGCCCACAGTGCATGTATATACATGTATGTATGCATGCATGTGTGCATGAATGTATGGATGTGTGCATGTATGTAGGTATGTGTACGTATGTATGGGCGTGTATGTGTGTATGTAAGTATGTGTTTGCATGTATGTAGGCCTATGCATGCGTGTGTGTGTATGTATGTAGGCCTATGTATGTTTGCATGTATGTATTTAATAGCAGCAGCAGTATTCTGTGCTTAACGGCATCTAGTGAATAATTTCCTTTTAAACCGATAACAATTACCAGTCAGCCACAATTACCGTGTCCTATTAACAAACTTTTTTCTCGGGAGTGCGTTTAGTTGACCGTGAAGGAATTTAGGCCCGAGGAGGGAGGAAGGGGAGGGCTCCGAAACGTGTCTACCGGATACCTATGCCATGGACCTTGACCGTTGTGGCTCCCGCGGAGTGTGGCGGCTGGTTATGCAACGCCCTGGAACCACAATTAATCGATCTGGATGGAAATCGAATTGCAAACGAAGCTGAAATCGATCTGCGGTTAATCGGATTTATGCAGCGATCAGAGGGAGGGACGGAGGACGAGAGGGAAGGGGCAGAGGAGGATGAATAGAACGAGAGAGAGACAGACAGACAGACAGACAGACAGACAGACAGAGACAGACAGAGAGGAGAGACAGACAGACAGACAGACAGACAGAGACAGACAGAGAGAGAGAGAGGGGGAGGTTGAACTATTGTAAAGCCGAGCAAGGTAGCACAAGTAAGGCACAGGATGAGGTATGGCGAGACAAACAATAAGTTGAAGAAGAGCAGTCCCTTAAGCTAGCCCTGAGACAGCCATTAGGCTATGCGAAGCGTTAGCGACGTCATTTTCTTATCCTCGGCACGCGAGGGCGGGGGGGGGGCAGTCCTCTCCCTCGCCGTCTCATCTTCTCAATGACAGTGTACGGTCAATGCACTCATTATAGCTCAGTTGGGTAAGGTGCGCAGGTGGAGCATATAATTATCTCGAACCAAATTTCTGCCCTGGCGGGGATTTGAACCCCGACCTCACGACTGACAGTCCAGCAGTGACCAGCACGTTAACCACTACACTATCGAGCGTCCCCATGCGTTCTCATTGTGCCAGATTATCGAACAAAACTTTATCTAATATTAGTGTTTTTAAAGTGAAATTTTAATAAATTATATTAACAATTCTATCTGCATAAATAGTGCCCTTAGTTTTTCTATGCCATTGAATTGTGCTTCGGTGTATTTTGATGCAGATTAACTTGGACTCGACTTAGGTGGACTCGATTACATCACTGTTGATCCTACCTCATCCAATGAAGGGACTGTCAATAGATCCAACGTAGCAGACTGCTGTCGAATTGAAGTTGTTCTTTAAAGAACAGGCTGTACTGTACCAAGTTTAGATGTGGGCGCCTACACTGGGCACAACCACTTCCCCATGTTCGCACTTGTGTCACTCCTTCTTCGCGGACGTCTTTAACGTACAAGTACTCTGGTAGTACAAGTCCTAAGTTAGGATAAGGAGGAGGGCGATGCAAATCATCTTTGTTATGACACAGCATTGTTAAATGACAAACACTCAACTCCACCACAGCCTGGTAAAGCCAGTCCCAAGCGTATATGAAGGAGGAGGGTGATGCAACTTATTTTTGTTATAAACAAAGCGTTGTTAAACGACAAACAACCATATTAAACTCTGCCACTGCCTGTACTCTGGTAATGCCAGTCCAAAGCCTAGGGGTGATGCTAATCATTTTTTTGTAAACCAACCAATGACTTGATGAAGTTTGTCCCATTGTAGAATTGAGGATTTCAGGAGGTGTACTGTCAGGGGCGAATTCACTTCAAAGTCTTATCACTAACCTACAACTCTCTACAATACTCCCAACCCAGATATCTTCGTGACCTCTTCACCATCCAGCCAACCCGCTCTACCAGATCTTCCTCCATTCTCACTCTCTCTCTCTCGACCTCCTGTCACTACTCATCTCAAGTTCTCCAACCGAGCTATATCCAACACTGCACCACGATTCTGGAACGACCTACCTCCTGAATTCCGCACTTTTTCGGTTCCTCAACCATCATCTCCAATCACCCACCATCATCCGCATCAGGCTCCTCTATCCATAACCGCCAAGGCTTTCAACTCAAAACTAGTCTCTCCTCTTCAAGAACTCTTACCCCGACTCAACTGATCACCTATACCTTCAAACTCTCGACCTAAACTACACCCACCTTAGCAGCTACTCTGCCCCCTCTGATCCTCTGGAAACCGGACTCGGACCTCCCTCGGACTACTCTTTTGGACAACCCTTCTGACTAGACGCAGCGCTCGTGAATAAGCTGGTGCCCTGCGCTTGGCTTTCGAGTGGCGCTTAAGAAGTTTGGAGATTACGATTACGAGGTTCAAACGCTCGTTTCTCAAAGAACTCAATCTCTTTTAAAGAACTAATAAGTATTTATGAGCACAGTACATAGCAAGGCACGCAGTACTTGCAGATTTGCTGTAAAAGTACACAAACACCTACTGCAAAGTACTCAAAGATTTACAATAAAAAGTACTCTGAGGCTTACAGCAGTGTACTCGAACATTTACAACTGAAGTAACAACAGACTCACTGTAAAAGTACAGAACCATCTACTGCAAATTACTCAAAGATTTACGGTAAAAGTACTTTGAGGTTTACAGCTAATGTACTCAAAGATTTACAACTGATGTAACTAAAGGTTCACTGTAAAGGTACAGAAACACCTACTTCAAAGTACTCAAACATTTACCTTAAAACTTAGACAAATACCTACAGTAAAGCACTCAAAGATTTACTCCAAATTCACACACTTTGAACACATTTACAAATATTTACTTTTAATTTTCGGGTAAATTTACAGTAAACGTACCAAGAAATTTACAGTAAATGTATTGAAAAATTTACAGTAAATTTCCTCAAAGATTTACAGCAAATTTAACAGCAAATAGAATAAACCTATTCTGGGACTTTCTATAAATAATAATAAAACACCAATAACATAACTCAACTACCTCAACTGCTCTCAGACCCAAAAATAAAGAATTAAAAAGCATGATAACAATCTGAACACTTCACGGCAAGACATCAGAAAGAAGTCCAAGGTCATTAAAATTTGACAAAATGACTTAATGACTGAACCATGTATAAGTAATCACTAATTGTATTGTACGATAATGTTGGCAGAGTTACGGCCAGTAGAATATGACTAGAATCAGATACGTTTGTTATCTTTAAAAGCCGCAATGATATGATTGTTGGCACTAAATATGACTTATATGACCGTACTTTTAATAATTAAAGCCTAATTACACAATATGACTGTGTGCAATGACTATTATGTAATCAATACTGTGCACAATTACACTATATGACTTTGTAATATGACTAGTATGTAATCAACTCAGTGAATAATTACACAAATGACTATGTAATACAACTGTAGTTACTGTACTATGTAATCCATAGAGTGTATAATTACATGATATGACCATGTAATATGACTGTACTTAGTGTACTATGTAATCTTTACACATTGTAAGTAACATCACTGCACAGTTTCTGCAGCACCATAATTGATTAAACCATGGCAAAGAAAATGAAGTTCCTAAAACCAATGGCTGCCTCTGACAAAGTACAGAAACATCTATTGTAAAAGTACTCTAAGATTTACCATATAAGTACCCTTAGACTTACAGTCGATGTACTCAAAGATTTACAAGCGTAAAAGTACCTTTGACTTACGGCCAATATACTAAAAGATTTACAAGTGTATAAGTACTTTTTGACTTCTGGCCAACAGAATCAAAGATTTACAGCTGTAAAAGTACTCTTACATTAACAGCCTATGTACTCAATGATTTACAACTGATTTGACTAAAGCATCGAATAAACAGTCCCTGCTTAAGAGACTGCTCTTCTCCTTTTCTGCAAAGTATTGCATGTGCCAAGATTACAAAAACTCAAATTCATGGGGGTGCTCAAGAATGTAATGGTTAGTGTGTTGTCAATCGCGAGGTTGGGGGTTAAAATCCCCACCAGGTTAGAAATTTGGTTCAAGATTTATGCCTCATATGCACCCCAGCCAACTCAGTTATAATGATTACACTGACAATAAGGTGGGAAGACGGCCCGGGTGGGGACGGGCCACCAGCCCTCATACGCCACACTCTTGTATGCCAAGAGTACGAAAATGAGGTCACTAACATTCCACACCCATGGCTGCCTCTCATGGTTTGCATAAGGAAAACGCTCTTCCATGATATGGGAGTTTAACATTCTTCCAGTTGACACGAAACACAGCAAATTCAATCCTAAACCAAGGTGGATGCTGTTTTTACAGATCACTAGCCTAACAATTGCAGGTTCTGATCTGCTGCATAGACTCCGTATCACAAACCTGGACACATTCTGCACGAAAATGTTCTTTCACCAAGCAGAATTTGTACCAGCATACCCTTGGGGTAAAAGTCCAGGACCACAAAATTCCTGCATTGCCCGCACAAGACCGAAAAGCAGGCAATGAGCGCCTCCCTTACGTTCTGCTAGAGGACACGGGTGATTATGTGTCACTTTTCCCCAAAGATGTTTAACCTTCAATTCAAAAGAAACACAGCCGGAAATCTTTCCAGAGGGGGGGGGGTTTAGGCGAATGGTTAACACCCTGGCATGAAGATCAGCGTGGACGCGGGATCGATTCCCACTACCCTCCCATATGGTCTAACCACTTGATTACCCGGCCCAAACCATTGCCAAGACATGGCAAACCATGCAGGGCATTGGCGAGTAGAACAAAACAGGGAACAGTTGAAAGTAGTTAGATGACTGTTACTGCTAGTCCGGAAGTGACGTCACGTCACGTGGTAGGTGGAGTCATACTGCTGAAAAGTTTGCACAACGAAACATCGCAAAGACACACCATTCCTTGCATAGAGCTCACTGTTCAGACAGACTTGCTAAGAAACTGAAGTAGCCACCAGACTGAAATATGTTTATGCCATACGAACCGTGAGAACTATTCAAAATTTCTGTCGACGTCAACGGCCTTTGTTGCCATAAGATGTCGTTAAACTCTGGATCCATCCATCCATCCACTGAAATGTGCATCTTCACATCAACCCTAACTCATCTACCTTCACAAAGGTAGACATAATCAACTATTAACCGTACGTAAGTGAAAGAACATCTACATATAAACCTAATTAATTATCTAAAAACTGTCTGATATTAAACAATTGACTAAACTTCTGACATTGTCATTTTTGAACACAGAAAAAAATACTCACTACAGAATATGACTAGTACTCAACAAAAATACCAAAGCGTCAACACAGTAAAAAACCAGCAGCAGTAATAGACAGCAAGTGATTGTAAAACCCCACCAAGAAAAAGCCCCACTAAACTTGGGGAAACCCAAGCACACTTGGTAAACCCCAAGCAACTTGGAAAATCCTAAGCACACTTGGAAAACCAAAGCAAACTTGGGCAATCCCAATCAAATACAGAAAGACCCAGGAAACCGCCAAACATGCTTGGAAAAACCCAAGCACACTGGGAAAACCCTCTGCGAACATGTAAAAACCAAGTAGAAAACGTTTTTGGAAACGCAGATTGTACACGCACCCAACTTTAACAGGCTCATCAAACACTTGCAACTACAAACATATTACACAGTATTTATGAAAAACCTAAATATATGAATAAATTACTAGAATTGGCAACTGCTAAAAGCTGTCTACAAAAAGTATTCTTCAATTATCGTACATACAGTATCTCAAACTTAACAAGAACAAGCTGAAGGTCACTTTTGATGGCAAAAAAGCAAGCACGAAGCACTTTGAACGCTATAGTATAAGCTATTTTTAATAAAGCTCAAGAAATCAGATCATAAATAAATTTGATCGTAAATATCACTTTCTACAGTATGTACGAATCATAAAATTGATATAGGCCTATAAAACAGGCTAATCGCATTTTTGGCAGCTTGCACATAACAATATTTCTTACAGCAGGGCAAAACTGACCTATATTTAGCTGAGAAAAATGTCTTTCCCAACCCAGAAAAATACTGGCTGCCTTGAAGGTCGCAGGGAGCATTTGCAAAATAACACGTTATATTGAAATTCGAATGCGACAGGCAAGATGCACCTTAGCGAATTCTTTAGATCAACGTGTCCCATCGCCTTTGCACGCATTCTTTAACAGCAGTACATAAATAGTCTTATACATAAGTAACATGGCGCGCTGCACGCCCTTGGTAAGATAAGGCATGGCGAGCTAAAGTAAGGCATGGTATGGTAACGAAAACTCAGGTAAGGTATGATAAGGTGGAAACGGTAACATGAAGCAATAACTCATTTGTTTAACACCTCAAGATGAGTGCCATTCAATTCGCTCGTAATAACTGCACACCAAATCTAGTGCATCAAAGAATACACTCGCCTAGAAAAATAACTTCTCTAAAAAACAAGCAGCACCTAGGAGATTCGAAACGCGCCGTGAACCCAAAGATTCCAAATGAGACGACGAAGCCTCGTACAATTCCTGAAAAATTCCTGGCCGCATTAAAAGAAATGCACAACAAAATCCGAATCAAAAAACGGCAACGCAAAATCTAAATCGGTGATCCGCCGAATCCTAATCTACCCGAACGAACTCTATAGCTAATCCAATCTAATCTAATCACTTTCATAGCACCGTTTATCAAAACATCGGCCGACAGTCGCTTCCAGTGAAATCGCAATAAAAAAAATCGTGATGGATTGGAGAAGCGAGTTCGAAAGCAGGAACTACACTCGATGCCACGAATCACAAACCAATGCATTCCTTCAACGGTTTGGTCAAGGAGATTCTAAAGCTGCGGTCGTTGATTCAATGAAGGTGACTGAGCCACGACTGATGTAGTGAGTGACAACTGGAACCCGCAAACAAGCTGATAAGATGCGAGCGAATTAGCAGCTAATAAATCCAACAACTCCCTATAATCACAAACCGGCAAAATCATCGATTCAATCGCGACCCGACCCAAAGACGCAAGCCCTCGAAGCAAAGCGGTAGTCATTAACTAGAGCAGCTGCAATCACGCAACGCAACACAGCAATGGGACGGAAAAAACCGAGAACACATCTACCACAACTGACAACTTTTCAGATTCCTTGACCTACTGAACCTGTGCAAGCTCTAGAGAATATCGTTCCAAAGGAATCTGCTATGGCCGATCGAAATCGTCAGCTCATCAGGAGCTCACAAGATGGCGTTGTCGTCTAGCTCTGAGACTACGTTAAACCTTGACAAAGCTGTGTCGGATAGAAGACCGTCGAGCGGACACATTTGTCGGTTTTTATCTTCCGGATCTGTCTGCAGTATTCAATCCAGTAAAAACTTCCACCACATTCTCTATCTCTTCACTGTAAAGAAACAAGCAAATAAATAATTAATAATTAAATAAATAAATAATCTTCTGTCAGTATAAGAACTTGTTTATCAGATTATACTAGTGGTTCGGATGCTGGACCATCAACCCACAGCTTAGGGGTTCAAATTCCCTCTAGTTCCTGTATCAAAGAGACCTTCACTCCAGATTATCTTGTGGGAAATCGCAGCTGATCGGATCAAGCGTTCACCTTGTAATATAGAGAGTATGGGTTTGGTCCTCCTCCTCTGAGATGGTTACTCTGTAGGATCTTGAGCAAGTTCTTCATTCACAATAGCTCAGCACCATCGACCGATGCTTGGTCATTAAATAGTGGTGCTTAAGAAATGCATCATAAGTATAATGATAATAATAATAGAACAGAGAAACTACATTTCTCTATAGCACCTAGCTGTCACCATCCTACTCTTCAACACAGTCACTTTTCACAAGCTTTCAGCATGACATCAACGAAGACTACCCATCCCAGAACAACACTATCCCTAATTATTTTAAATCCTGATGGATCATATGTACCTCAGGAAAAAAATAATATAATAATAATAATAATAACAACAATAATAATAATTCAGTTATCATATTATGAACAATACTACTACCAGGTACTACTACTAATAATAATAGTAAAAAATAATAATAGTAATAATAATTAATAATAATAATAATAAAAATGATAACTACTGCTAATAATAGTAAAAAAAATAATAGTAGTAGTAGTAATAATAATAATAATAATGATAATGATAATGATAATAGTAATAATAATAATAAAAACTGTAATTCTATTAGCTCCGCTACCATAAAGCACAAGGCATCTATTGAAGGTCTCTTCTTCAGCCTTGAAGCTGCCATTGTAAAATCGGACGACCATCGGTGCAGTGTGTAGGTATAATTCTGACCTGAGAATGAGGAGAGCTTTGGCAGATCACAGCATTCGCACCGAATCAGAGCCGGATGATTAATAAACGTACAGGCAGAACAACTCCACGATTCAACCTCACTCACTTCACCACGCACCTTGCTTCGACCTGCAATGTATATCAATCTACCAGTTAAGGTACGGTAGGGCAAGGTAACATAAGGTAAGGTAACATAAGGTAAGGTAACATAAGGTAAGGTAACATAAGGTAAGGTAACATAAGGTAAGGTAACATAAGGTAAGGTAACATAAGGTAAGGTAACATAACGTAAGGTCAGATAACGTAAGGTCAGATAATGTACGATAAGGTCAAGTTAGATAGGGTAAGGTAACATACAATAAGGTAACATAAGGTAAAATACAATACGGTAAGATACGGTTAGATAAGATAAGAAAAGGTAGGGTTAGATAAGGTAAGTTAACGTTAGTTTAAATAAACAACGCATGGAAGAGCCACCAGTGGCAAGCCCATGCAAACACATGGAGCATACCAACGGATTCCCGTTGACAGATAGCAACATGTTAAAAGTGATGATGAATTCTCTGCCCAAAGGCAGGTACATTGGTTTTTATGCCAACCGGAATGAGATGAGTGAGGTGGTTTCCTGTTGCCTTCTTCACAGACAATTGTTTCTTCACAGACAATTGTTTCTTCACAGACAATTATGGGTGAGCAACTTGTCCAGGACCGCTATGCAGTGGTTTGGATTCGAACCTGCGACTCTCTGGTTACAAGGCACACAACATACCGTTACACCACTGCAGAACCAACAGCATCTAATTACCCTCAGCATCTGCAGCTGTCGAACTGAACTGATTACTTTCACAGGTTTCGCGTCTGCTGATGAGAGAAGCCAACAGACTTGACCTAGTTCCTCAAATTAGAACAGCTATGGCTCAGTCCAGGTCCTTTACCTTAATTGGTCCCTCTCTTTGGAATGTGCTGTCTCCATCTACTCGCTCTCGAATTCTAGCTGGTAACTCCTTTTCCACCTTTGCTTTTCTCAAAACCTATTTCTTCTCTTGTGGCCTTGCGCACTGGGAGCGCCTCTGAACGGTTCACCCTACTAGAGGCGCTTTATAATGTTTGAATACAATACAATACAATGGGATGTAAATGAGTAAAGATTTCGTTTAGAGATGATTCTAAGTTCTCACTTTGTCTGTTTCGAAGTCGATCGATCTCGTGGCTCAGCTGCTGAACGTCGATCTTTAGTTGTCTGTTCGCTTCGTACAACCTCTCAAGTTCATAGGCCTGAGACAACGAGACAAACGATCAAGTTTAACATAGACAACGGATCGAGTTTAATAGATGATCAAGTTTAACTTAACACAGCAAACACATACACCTCTTTTGATATCTAGCGACCCTCTGAATTTCTAACCAATTAGATTTTAAAAGTATAGATTAGACAAGATGTGATTAGATCAACATTCAACAGGATTAACTGATGGTGGGAAAGTGATAACTAGTGACCATGTTAATCAGCGATGGACACGATTAGTTAAACTGCTAATCGATTAGAATAAGAATTAGTTGCTGAAATTTGCTAATGGATTAGAATAAGAATTAGCAAAATCGACATAGCTAATTGACTAGAATTAATATTAGCTGTTTGTCTAATCAATTAGCTAATTAATCGATTAGAATCTAATCGATTAGTTACCCATCTATGCTGTGTATAAATTTCTAACCCCTATTAGAAACAGTTATTATAAAAGCAAAGATTGGACTCAATGTGATTATATCAGACAGGATTAGATTAACTGACGGTGGGAAAGTGATTGTCCGTGACTGTCTGCTTGATCTCCTGAGCGTCTTTCTCCATCTGTCCAACGCTTGTTCTCAGTTTGTCTCGATGCAGATGAACACTCTTCATGTCGTTTAACAAACCCTTCAGCTGCTCCTTCTGTCTGGCCACGTGAGCTAACAAACGTAACATCATGTAAATGTAAATATGCAACAGCCCTTTGTAATGTAACATATGGTGAGGTAAGTTCACTTTGAAACTGCCTTACAAAGCGCTTATTTCGATCAGTGTAATGCTGTTGAGTTAGAGCTGTACCGATTAAACGGTCATACGCATAATCGGGCCGATTATTAGAACAATCGGTATAATCGGGTATCGGCAGAAATAATCGGTTAATCGGTGCCGATGTCAAAATTGTGTTATAATTTAATAATTTTACTTGAATTATTCCATATTTCAAGTTTTTTTTATCGATTTCCATCTATCGTTTTACGTCCTTTATTATTTACGAATTAAAATATATCGTTAACAACTCCCCAACTGAATTTAAACGTTCACAGTATAGTTGTGACAATAGATTACTGGTTTATGTTTCGGAACCGAACATTTTGACCAAACAAATAATGAAATATTCGGTCTCATAATAGGTATTGGCAGTTTAATAATCGGCTATACGCGGTATCGGTATCGGCAATTTAATAATCGGCTATACGCGGTATCGGCATAATCGGCAAAAAGCGATATCGGTACAGCTCTATGTTGAGTGTACTAAAAAGGCATACACACACACATTTACACACACATTCACAGACACACATATCAGTGATGACAATGATGATGAGTTCTCTGTCCGAAGGCAGATCCCTTGGGGGTCATTGCATAATTACGTAACGCTCCAGGGTGGGTGGGGTCCTTGAAAACGTTACGAAACGTTAGGTGGGTGGGTGGGTGGGTGGAGCTGAACGTTACGTAACGCTTTTATCAACAGATTAGTTATAAATGAATTTTAAACTAACATCAAATATCACGATGTGATCGAAGTTCAAACTTCGTGCCATTGATTTAAACTTAACTAAAACACGCAATAGTAGGCCTATAAATCAAGCATTTATTCAGCACTATTTAAAATTAAAAGTTGAAATTTAATCTGTTTTTATTGGTAACAATTTAAAGAAAATTTAAATTTTGTAGACAACCATCGACATGTTCAAGAAAAGTAAAGTTAATTATATGCCATATCTTTACCTAGACCTAACAATAATTACGTAACGCTGAGGGGGGTGGGTGGGTGGGTCTAGGGAAACGTTATGAAGCGTTACAGGGTGGGTGGGTGGGTCAAAAACGGTCATTTTCGGCGTTACGTAATTATGCAATGACCCCTTGGCTTTACTGCCACCTGAGGATGAGATGAGTGAGGTGGTTTCCCATTGCCTTCCTCACAGACAACTATTGACAACTAAACTTGTCCAAGGTCGCTACATAGTGGCTTGAGGTGGATTCAAACCTGTGACCCTCCAGTTACAAGGCACAGAACATACCGCTACACCACTGTGTACCTACATACATATATCATATACCTACATACATACATGCACACTAACAACGCACATACATACCCACATACATAAATACACGCATACATAATACATACATACATCGCTCCTGAGTAGACTGTCTTGAAGGGGCGCTATATAAAACTACTGTAATAATATTAATAATACATACGCACAAACATACATATTGCTAAATGATGTCATATATTCGTTCGCAATGACATTTAACATCTCAGAGGAGGCTGCTTGAACCCGTACACTTCAGGTTACAAGCCGAGCCTTCTAACCAACTGGTTACCATGCCCCACATACATAATGTACTTTGTATTGTATTCGAACATTTAGAAAGCGCCTTAGTTGGGTGAACCATTCAGAGGCGCTCCCAGTGTGCAAGACCATGAGAGAAGAAATAGTTTTGAGAAAAGCAAAGGATAGGTTCCCAGCTAGAATTTGAGAGTGAGTGTATGGAGACAGTGCATTCCAAAGAGAGACCTATTGAAGTAAAGGACCGGGACTGAGCCATAGCTGTTCTAGTATGAGGAACAACGAGATCAAGTCTGTTTGAAGAGCGGAGTGAATGATGCATACACAACACAGACAAGAAACAATCAGAAAGGTAAGGCTATAAAAGGCAAGGTCTGGCAAGGTAAGGTAAAACAGGCTATGGTAATGTAATTTAAGGTAAGCAAAGCTATGACTTTGAATAGATCGCTGGCAACTGGGTTTGCTTTCACTCAAATTTACGTGTTTTCGATTACCAGATTGTGTAAAGAAAAGCGTGTTTAGCTCATAACTTAGCAGTTCACCGCATCAAGGATACTGCCCACTTTAAACTGCAAGTTTTCCATAGCATTCATTCATTCTGAGAATCCTGAATAGCAACATGAAGAGTTGAAGGCTGACAATTTAACTGCACCAGATTTTCTACAACTGATCCAATTTTCCACAGTGATTTTGGGATTTATCGGGGTATTTTTAAAATACCCAAAAAAGCCAAGGTAAACAACATTACCGGTTTGAAACTTGATCCCACCTCGAACTCCAGGTATTTTGGGGGTATTTTTCAGCTACCAAAATAGCCCAGGTAAACAACATGACCTGCCTGAAACCCAATCCCATCTCGAAATATTTCACAAAGCTTCGTCTGATTCAAATTTTCCACAACGATTTTCCGTATTTTGGGAGTATTTTTCAACTACGCAAATACCGTAAGCCTAGGTAAACAACATTACCTGCTTGAAACTTTATCCTACCTCGAACTGCAGGCGACGTCTCCGTCATTTTTTCCGTTGGATTACTGTGCCTCCTTGCAGAAGCAGTTGCAGCAGTGGGTGAGGCCCACTGTGCTGCTCTCTCACCCAAAGTCCTCTCACCACCTGCACCGGCCAAAGGCAGTGAAGATCTGGAAGCCGAAGACCCGATTTGAGACGGGTTTATAGGCAGGTTATCGTAGATCGGTGAGGCAAGACAAGGGGAGTTGCTCGAGGGTTGAAGGCTGACCATCCGTTCTCGCGGAAGACCGCTAGATGGCCGGGGCTTCACTATGCTCACATACACCTCGCTGACGAACGTTGATGGTTGCGACAACGAAGGCTGGGAGCCAGCAATTTCCGAATTCCCCAAATCCCGTTCCATGTCCGAAATGGCGGTCTCGAATAGGCTACGCGAGGACGTGAGACTTCTGTTTGAACCGTTCGACGTATTGCCAGGGACATTCCAGAATTTGTCGGCAAACGAAGAAGCAATTGGGCTGTTGTCAAGTCTCCTAGGTTCTTTGGCGTTAAGGGCCTGCAAGCTGCGACTGGGCCTGCCCTCAAACGAAGCAGCATTGTGCAGTGGACCATTGGGTCTGTTTTCCATCGATTGTAGGAGATTGGCTGGACGTTTGTTGGTACTCTCACGGCTGGTTGGTGCACTCACCTGATTCTGATTGCTACGTGTACCGCGATTGGCCGGTATCTCGTTGTTGGTCCTGCTTGAACCCGGGCTTTCGACGGACAGCAGTCGACTGCCACGCCTGCTCTCGTTCGGGGTTAGGGTCAGGTCAAAGCTGTCGCGTTTTTCGTAGCCGTGCACGCGATCGTTATGCTTGACCTCGCCAGGGGTCATAGCATTTCCCTTACACTTGACCTCGTTGGGAGCGTGGGCATTCATCCTGCTGTTCGTTTTATCCTCATCCGGAGTCCAGGCTTTCGTCTTGGCATTACGCCTGGCATCGCTGCGTGAATTCCACTGATTCTCCTGTTTGCTCTCCCCAAAGGCGAAGGCGTTTCCGAGACTGTACTTTTTCGTTGCGGGACTAAGGTTCTCGAAGGACCGATGCTTAAACTGGCTTCTGTTTCCAAACGAAGCATTCTTCTGCAACGGCGAAGTCTCCTGTTTAACCGCAGAGGTAGACGCTTCCTTTTCGAGGGCTTCCCTCTGCCTCCTGACGCGCCCCGACTGCGGGACATTGAAGCACAGCCCCATTTCGTAGGGCAACTGGGGAGACGAGAAGTTCTGCTTTCCATTCTTGGAAGAATCCTTCCGGTGTCTGACGCCCTCGTCACCTTTCTGCGTAAAGTCGTTCAACTTACTCGTGTACGATCGGCTCAGACTGCAGTTGAGTTTACTCGTGAAGTTGTTATTCGGCGCCACGTTGACGGACATTGTCGAAAGACTTCTCTGCAGCGCCGATGTGACGACACTCGGCGACTGTACCAGATCCGTCAAGTTCTGCTCGCTGGGACATCTTTCACCCGTGCGTCCCGCGGCGTAGGCCGACAACCTCGGACGCTGGCTTGACATCGACAAGCCTGAACTTGGCGGCGACTGTGCGTAATCGGTTAAACTCTGCTCGCTTGGATATCTCTCGTGCGGCTCGAAACCGTCGTAGACTGCGTTACCCAATCGCCGATTCGGCGTGAGGAAGCTTGAACCCTGTGGCATCCTGGCGCCACCTAGGGCTCGACAATCGTCGTGCTGACTTCCGACGTACTGCACCGACCCGGTCACCTGACCACAGAGAGGGCGATCGGGGTGTCGCGGGCTGTACGCAAATGGGGAATACACCCACTGGTTGGACTGGGGATGATGCGGCTTACCCCCGTCGACGGGATGCAGCGACCCGTTTGGCACCCAGACCATCGGGCAGCTTCCGGACCGCGACCGATTCAGCGTCTGCTGCCCCCGAGTCGGAGCTTCCAACACCGAGGTGCTGTGAAGTAGTGCCACCTGGGGCTGCGACGAACGAGGAGTCCCGTCTCTCTGATGAAAGGCGGTTCTTGCGGGAGAGCAACCACCAGTGTTCAGCGTCCGTGGTGGATCCACACGGCGGAACCTCGACATCTCTGACGCTCCGGAGCTTGCTGGTCCTACGCCGTTCCTGCCACCGACGCTGCTGTGGTTGCTGCTAAGGCTCGAGACGCTGCCGTGGCTCTCGACCGAGTCGCTTCGCCGGTGCAAGGCGTTGAAATTGTAGAGTCTGTGGTGGTCATTCAACTGCGTCAATCCTTCGTAACTACTCATCTTGTCCGTGTTTTATTTGGAGAAGTGCCCCGTTCTGCTATCCTTCGTATATTCGCTCGAAGCTGCCTCAATAGTCAACTGAAGCGACTACTGAAATGCAACATACACTGTAACAGACAAAGAAATACATTGGGGAGGGGTGATGGTTGAATGCCAATAAACAGGCACGAAGAACAGCCTTCCATTCCCTTGGGGCGATGGTAAAATGAGCGCTTTATAAAAGTCAGATAACAATTGCAAGTTTCCAATGGACTTGCACAGAGTAGGACTCTCATTTTTCCGAAGTTCACTTGCGACGATGACTCTGCAAGCTAGCTTAACTTTATGCACAACATCAAGTAAAACTGCAGTACATGGTCAGATGGTTCAACAAGACTGAGATTTTGTAGCATGCGAATCGATACCAGATGTAACATGATGGCACAATCAGGTTTGCTCTGCCATCCTTTCTGGTAGTCTCTCCTCATCTTTTTCTAAACTAAAATCCTGCCTTTTCCCTCGGGTTGCTCGCACTGGGAGAGCTTCTGAGAGGCTTTTGCTGTGAGAAGCGCTTTATAAATAGCCAAATACAATACAATACAATACAATACAATACAAAATACAATACAATCTAATGCAGTATACTGACAAAATTGCTGCAATTAAGCTAGTGCTATTTGCACGTTTGCACTATATAGCAAAAACCTTTCTGGTCTCCAAATCACAGCTGGGAATGCCCCTATATGAGCAATAGGACAGATGGGCGCCTTGCATGGCTGCCATAGCTAAATTCAACTCCTGTAATAACTTGTGATCACCTGTCCATACTGTGACTTGTAATCATAAGTACTGCATTCATGTCAGTTTGAATTAATAAACGAAGATTATTATTGAATACCTCTCAGACAATATGTAAAAGCCATTATTCACATCCTCATCTCACTGCTTGCGCTCTGCTGATCGGCTTGACCTTTTTGCTCCTAGGACAAGGACTGTTCTGGCCCAACACCAGGCATTTGCTGTGGTTGGTCCCAGCATCCGGAATGACCTTCCCAATCACTAAGGGCTAAACTAATGACTGGTTTTTCCTCATCGGTCTCTCATTCTTTAAAGACGTTTCGTGATGAGAGCGCCTCTGAATAGTTATTCTGTGATAGGCGCTTTATAAATGTTTAGATACGATACGATTGGATAAGCCAAACACCGAGGCTGATCCCGCAACCAAAGGATCATAATTCTGACCTTGTGAACACTGGAAGCTTGAGCACTTTTAAATATGTCACCACACTGAATATAGTGAATAATTATCTCCTCTTGTCAAACTGTTTTCTTCACAAGTTTCAGTATGTCTGTGGCTGCCTCCATGTTAATTAATGCCTTTCCTTCACAAAACAGCACCATTTTCGCCTTAAGCAATCAATCTTATTGTGTAAGTATGTTTTTGTGCAAGAAATGCCTAATATCTCAAAGTATGTTTTAAATTAATAAGCAACTACCATTCATGTAAACTGATCAGTTTAATTTTACTGTAATGTGATGTAATCGAACACTTATATAGCGCAACTCTGCTAACAAGGAGGACTGAACGTAACAACCCCACTCAACCATGTAATGTAAATTTGTACATCTCCAAAATGTTCTCAGAAACAAGACGACTAGATACTAACAGACACCAACGGTAAAAGGCGCTAAGTAAATAGATTTTGTTTGAATAGATCACCAGAAATAACACTGACTTGCTTTTTAATAGCGCACCATAAGTTAACACTTTGGCAAACAAACAACGAAGAACGGCGTAACTAAGATCTCTCTTAGTCATCTCTTAAGACTCCTCGTGAATCTCTACTACGAAAGACTTATGCGCAAAACGTTCAAAATTCTCATTAAAAGTCTTTTTTGGAGAAAAAAGACGAATAAATGAAAGAAAAGAAAAGTTTTTGAGAAACTTTTGTATGAAACGATCGGTGCTAGATGTCATCCATGATTAGCCCAGGTTATGTCCGAGAACTCTTACCCGAGGTACACATAGATGCCAGCAGCTGCAGCAGGTACTCTGGGAGTGCCAGTCCAAAGACTGGGACCACTGGGTGAAGGAGGAGGTCGACGCTAATCATGCGGAGGGGGTTTGGGTGAACGGCCTGAGAACTCTTATCCAAGGTACACAGTGATGTCATGCCACTGCAGGTACTCTGGGAGTGCCAGTCCAAAGAAAGAGTAGATAGAAGGAGGTCGACTCTAATCATGCGGAGGGGTTTGGGTGAACGGCCTGAGAACTCTTATCCAAGGTAGGCCTACACAGTGATGCCATATATGCCACTGCTCGTACTCTGGGAGTGCCAGTCCAAACATTGAATAGAGGAGGGGAGTCGACGCTAGTCATCTTTGTTAGATCACAACGTCGTTAAGAAATAGAGAAAGCAATCCCTAAAACTTTCATATAAGCCGAACTGCGGTTTGCAATTGGTCCTACAATAAAGAAAATGCTATTCTATTCTAACTAGGCCTAAATGAAGTTATCCGATGTAAGCTTATACAGTAGGCCTATAATAGCCTACTAATAGGCCTAGGCTACATCAATTAATCGCCCACAGTGATCTAAGTTGCTAATGATTTTTAACCTATAGGCCTTTGGGGGTATACGGAAAATCGTCCTGCAAAATTTGGTGCAGACGGTAGGCCTACTGTAACAGTTTCGATGACTGGACATGTAGTGTGCCACAGAATGAATTCTCATAGAAAACATTTAGTCGTATAAATACAGTTTTCAATTCGTGAATGACTTACGTACAATATAATTATTATACACCTAAATTATAATGAAATGATACAGCAAATAATATTAATTAGAAAAATAGATATACTTCTATTGCTATGATTGTAGTATATAATATTTAATAAATCCTTTACTCTTCCACGACATTTAAATACTGCTCCATCCTCTTTGAAAAATAGTCACAAGAGTAACTGTTTTGTGACGGTGGTGTCCTATCACCACCACTTTTAGAACTGGTGGTCACAGTGACCACAACATTTTTTTATTTGGCCCTGTGCTGAAATAGGCCAGGCTATTCTTTGCGACTTGACCGCATGTTTTGGTTTGAAATAAGTTCAAGCAAGTATTAATGGTGGCGTGTCTTAGGATACTTACCCATGGTATTGCTTATACCAGGGTAGATGCCTTCACGTTAAAGTAAGTATATCCTGTATCGTTTATTCAACCAACTGCTCACCACACTTTGGTATAGGCCTACATGAAAGGAGATAAGGAGGGAGGAAAGCAAAGGGGAAGGGAGGAAGAAAAGGAAATGGAGGAAATTGGTCACAATCATTTTGTGGGCAAAGCTACGCCTTTGAAGTCACTGTACAGTCCTTTTGTGAGGTACTTAAATTTGCATTGTATATATATATTCGTTTTATTGCGAAAAACAATCTAACAAAAACGCAGAAATGCTAACATGAGTGATAATGGAGCATAAAAGTTAATTAGAAAATTTTAAAATAAACTAGTAAATATTTTTATATAAGTTTCTGGGAATAAATTGAGAGTTGTCTTTTGGTGGAAGAGTATGGCTCTAGGTCTTAATTGGTGAAAGGAGTGGGGTCTGAGTGGAGGTAGGAGTACACGCTTAGGGTTGTGTAATTAGGAGGTGAAGTACATGCTTCTTAGGGTTGTGTAATATGGAGAAGAGGAGTCTAGCATCGGCTGTATTAGCAAGTTCAGAAACTGTTGGAAAGGATTGTTCTTAGTGTTGTACTGTATTGTACTGAAACATTTATAAAGCGCCTCTAGTATGTTGAACCGTTCAGATGCGCTCTCAGTGCACAAGGTCACAAGAGAAGAAATAGATTTTGAGAAAAGCAAAGGAGGAAGAGGGGTTGCGAGCTAGAATTCGAGAGCGAGTAGATGGAGACAGCGCATTCCAAAGACAGGGACCAATTGAGGTAAAGGACCGGGACTGAGCCATGGCTGTTCTAGTATGAGGAACTGTCTGAGGAGCGGAGTGGACGATGCGAGGAGGCCAAAAGAGGCCAGTGTAATACATCAGCTAGATATTTCGGGAAGACTGAAATGTGTCTTGAAGACCAGAATCAGCATTACGCACCAGAATGAAAATGTGCTATATTAAGGATCCTGAGTGGCCGAGTGGGTTGGCAGCCTGCTCGTCACGCCGGCGCCCCGGGTTCACTTCCCGGTCGGGTCGGTTTATCAGAGATTAATTTCTCGGATCTTTACTGCGGGTGGCTCGGTCGCATTATAAACGTGGAGTACAATACAACACACAATACAACACATCACAATACAACACATCACAATACAACTGGGGCGCGGTGGTTTGGGGTATGTTCGGTGCCTTGCAGCTGGAGGGTTGCGGGTTCGAATCCACCTCAAAGTCGCCGGCGTAGGGACCCTGGGCAAGTCCTTCACTCGCAATTGCTCATGCGCTTCGGCGTGAAACTCCGATTCAGCGTCCGCGCTGTAGTCGGGAGCGCCTCTGAATGGGAAATCTGGTAGGGGCGCTATAACAAGTGTTCAAATACAATACAATACAACACAAAGTGTCCTGATACATACATATGTATCCTGCTGAATGCTGGTGGAAGCAAAGGCGACAGAAAACACAAGGTGTACAGTTCAAACCGTTTTAATTCTTAACTTACATGACTCAAGTGTTCTGTTAAAAGTCGAATACAATGAAACAGTAACTCAAAGCTAACATACGTCGAAGAAGCGAATCCAAGCTTCAAACATTCGGAAAATCATAACATCAAATCGAAAACGTTACTAGTGCATAACAAACAACTTAAAACAATCAAAAATGCTTCAAAAAATTCCATATTGATTCAAAAGTCCTACTGAAATCAACAATGACAGTTAGGAAACATTGTGTCAAAACATTTCTATGTATTGCTACAAATTTTCAAATTACGACGCTCGTGGAAAATTGTCGGTGGGAATTGTGCACGCAAGACTTAGGCCTACATAAATAAACATTGTAGAGAAAAACGACAATTTCAAAACAAAAGCACCTACTGAAATATTATGCACCATGGAATGTTGCAGGCCAACAATGAACTTATAATAATGGAAGTCATTTCACCCGGTAACTTTCATAAAGTGCTAGGCCTAAGTATTCGTCAAAAAGTTCAGGATAACAAAATACAGTGTGGACTCGTTTAGATGCCATTCTGCTTAACACAAAGTGGACTTCTGTCCCCCAAAGCTATTAGCTTAACACGCTGTATTGGAAAAGAACGCCTGTAGCACTAAATACTCGGGGATGGGCAAATTACTCAAAAAATGTAACTTAATTACAAATTACTTTGGTACATGAAATATAATATCAATTTACAAAATACACCGGAGAATGTAATTGAATTACAAATAACATAATTTCAATTACTGCCCATCCTTGTAAATACTGACTTTTGCAGTATTATCCCTTTTACGCACAATCTGGTATACACACTGTCCCACTAATGGGCCACTATGACTACACATTAACAAGTCCACACTGTAATCATAATAGTAACACATTTCTTGTTCCAAAAATCTTATGTGCTTCAGGTATAAAACTTTATTGCTGCTATTCTAATCATATAATGCTTTGCGCCTTGTCAGTTAAAACGCTCGGCTCACAAACCAAGAAGGCCTGGCTTTCTTCAACAACCTTCACCATCACATTTCCAAGACAACTGGAGACAACAGGAAAAATACTCGATTTGGTGCTTATCCATGCCATCCAGCGCTTCAATGCAGGTGCTTTCAACACCAATTTCGCCACCACGTGCAATGGCAACCAATAATAATAATACCAGTAAAAATAATAAACTTTAACAACAATAATAATTGTACATATGTTCTGGCAGGACCTTATCCTGTTTTACATAGTACAAGATAGTACTCGAATCCGTTTTTATCGAGGTCTCTGATGTTGCTTTCCTAAACAGTGAGTTTAAACATTGTCCAAAATACTTACAAGTCTCCACTTCCTCTCAATTTTATCCAGCAGGAACAATTAAAAGATTTCCCACTCCATTCTCACTTGATTTTATCTTTATTTAAAAAAGAACTAATAACAGTAATTGCAATAAAAATAATAATGATAACTTTTTTGTGTATTCTCCGGATAACTTCTTAATTCCTGAGGGGCAAAAAACCAATAATATTGCTCACTCTGGAATGATTTTAAATTTTCTCCTAGAGCTCAATACTTTCGCAAGGTAGCAAAACGAACTGGCAGTAAACTACATTCAAACTTTCTCACAACACGATGCACAACTGGAACACGAAATCTCACATACGGTAATGCAGAAAAATCCAACTTCAACACGGCTTCAAAATCTAAAAAACCCCTTATAACACAACCTCAGAATAACACCAATGGTTGTACGACAAGGAGTTTCAGGTGTTTGATAATAACAGATTGGCACCAGCGGCGGATCCGAAAGCCTACATTGGCAGTGTACAAAGTGATTCTGTAATCGCAATCGTGTACAAAGTAATCCTTAATTGCAACAGTGTACAAGTAATTCTTTAATTACAACAGTGTACAAGTAATTCTGTAATCACAATCGTGTACTAGTAATTCTGTAATTGCAACAGTGTACAAAGTAAATTCTGTAATTGCAACAGTGTACAAAGTAAATTCTGTAATTGCAACAGTGTAAAGTAATTTCGTAATTACAACAGTGTACCAGTAATTATGTAATTGCAATCGTGTACAAGTAATTCGGTAATTGCAATAGTGTACAAGTAATTCTGTAATTGGAAAAGTGTACAAGTTATTCCGTAGCTACAACAGTGTACAAGGAAAATTCCATAATTGCAACAATGTACAAGTAATTCTGTAAATGCAACCACAAATTTAAATAGCGCCGCCGCAAGACAAACTCCTCAGAGGCGCTGCCAACATGAAAAAAACCAAAACCATCATTACCAAGAAAAGTTTCACTTGTGTAAAGTCACACCAAATGCAAACCTGAGTGGCAGTTAGACATTCACCATGGAAAGCCACCGAGAAAGAGCTCAAGCTTTCTTTGTAACTAAATACAGTTATTTGTCAAAGTCATAGATTTTAGGTACGGTAAAACCTCTCTTTACCCTTTGTCACTCCATTTTGTTTTGTTTCTGATGCTCTATCGAACGACATTGCCTGGACTGGTTTTGCGATAGCTCTCAGACTCTATTACATGCAATGTAACTGATAGCGGTGTGTCTATCTGATTTTGGAGCAATAAACGAATATAATAATAAAACTAAGAGGAGACTTGACACTGCAGCAAAGGGCCATCAGACAGAAATTGATGTACTTTGGACACGTAATGAGAGCAGAGGGATTGGAGAAGAAGATGATGCTGGCGTGCGGAGAGGGGGGAAGGAGAAGGGGTCGGCCGAGGACTCGATGGACGGAGGAGATACACAGGAGGACAGCGATGAACCTTTCGCGACTAAGGGACGCGGTACGAAGCAGGGAGGAGTGGAGGAGGCTGGTCATGACGATCGCTAGAGTTCCACGAACTGACGGCACAAGGTAACAAGGTAAATAAAAAAAAATGGAAACTGCAAATTTATATAGCACCACCGCCACATCAGAGGAGGTGCTCCCGACCTAACACAATGAAATCACGGAAGAACAAAATGGTCGTCAAACGTCTGCGGAAAAGAGAGGCCGAAAAGCTTGTAATTGTAATTGAACATTTACCACTAATAGAGCAAATTAATCAGGGCACTCGCCCAAGTTTACTACTAAATGACATCAGAGAAATTACAAAATGAAAACACTGCGAGTGAAATACAAAGCTTCAGAACAACCACCAAGAATGCCCACGAGTCCAACAATGTTTTCATGCAAAGGCACTAGAAGAGTCAGTTTCCCAGGTTTTGGAAGACTTATTAGATTCATAGTTCTTGGATAACCTTTTTAGCATCCCAGTTTTGGATGACCTTTTATTAGATTCCTAGTTTTTGACCTTTCTGCATTCCAGTTTTTGAAAACTATTGTTAGATTCCTAGTTTTTTATTACCTTTTCTGCATTCCAGTTATTATTAGACTGGATAACTATTATTAGATTCCTAGTTTTTTAATACCTTTTCTGCATTCCAGTTTTTGAAAACTATTATTAGATTCCTAGTTTTTTAATACCTTTTCTGCATTCCAGTTTTGGATAACTTATTAGATTCCTAGTTTTTTAATACCTTTTCTGCATTCCAGTTTTTGAAAACTATTATTAGATTCCTAGTTTTTTAATACCTTTTCTGCATTCCAGTTTTGGATAACTATTATAAGATTCCTAGTATTTTATTACCTTTTCTGCATTCCAGTTTTGGATAACTATTATTAGATTCCTAGTTTTTTAATACCTTTTCTGCATTCCAGTTTTTGAAAACTATTATTAGATTCCTAGTTTTTTAATACCTTTTCTGCATTCCAGTTTTTGAAAACTATTATTAGATTCCTAGTTTTTTAATACCTTTTCTGCATTCCAGTTTTGGATAACTATTATTAGATTCCTAGTTTTTTATTACCTTTTCTGCATTCCAGTTTTGGATAACTATTATTAGATTCCTAGTTTTTTAATACCTTTTCTGCATTCCAGTTTTTGAAAACTATTATTAGATTCCTAGTTTTTTAATACCTTTTCTGCATTCCAGTTTTGGATAACTATTATTAGATTCCTAGTTTTTTATTACCTTTTCTGCATTCCAGTTTTGGATAACTATTATTAGATTCCTAGTTTTTTATTACCTTTACTGCATTCCAGTTTTGGATAACTATTATTAGATTCCTAGTTTTTTATTACCTTTTCTGCATTCCAGTTTTGGATAACTATTATTAGATTCCTAGTTTTTTATTACCTTTTCTGCATTCCAGTTTTGGATAACTATTATTAGATTCCTAGTTTTTTATTACCTTTTCTGCATTCCAGTTTTGGATAACTATTATTAGATTCCTAGTTTTTTATTACCTTTTCTGCATTCCAGTTTTTTGATGACTATTACTAGATTCCTAGTAGTTTAGGATAACCCTTTATTAGATTCCTAGTTTTTGGATGACCTTTTCATAGATTCTTAGTTTTTAGATGACCTTAAATTAGATTCCTAGTACCTTGATGACCTTTTTCAGTTCCCACCAGTTTTTTTATGACTATTATTAGATTCCCAGTTTTGAATTACCTTTTTTTATTAGATTCCTAGTTTTTGGATGACCTTTTAATAGATTCTAAGTTTTTGGATGACCTTAAATTAGATTCCTAGTACCTGGATGACCTTATTCAGTTCCCACGAGTTTTTTGATGACTAGTGTCTACTGCCCCAGATTTTGTCAGATTGCCGAACTGTGGGATCCACTTTTGATTGTCGCAGACAAAAGCAAAGGCTTAAAACAAAACGCTAATAATTCATGAATTAAAAACCGAATAATTAATACTGTTGCTGCATGCTTAGTTATGTTGCTATGTGTTTTAACAAGAATGGACATTGAAATATCATAGTTCAAAACGATCACAAGTATCATCACTTTTGCAAAATATCAGTAACAAAGTCTGTAGGTGGAAGTTCGAATATGCGCCTGAACCTCCTCCAGTGAATCATCTGTGCAGCACCATACCTACACAAAAACATCAACAGCGGACGTTGTTAAGGAATTTACGTCAGATATGAAAGTCGGTTTATGAAAGAAATCTCTGCCACCATATCATTCCTACAATGGCACTAGCGTTGCATGCTGCCAATTCTCAACGGACAAGAAAGACGAAAAACCGCGCAAGGATGAGTCTACGCATACTTTATTGTGGGGCACCGTGGTGTAGGGGTAAGTTCGGTGCCATGCAGCCGGAGGGTTGCAGGTTCGATTCCACCTCAAGACGCAGCGTATGGACCCTGGGCAAGTCCTTCACTCGCAATTGCTCATGCGCTTCGGCGTGAAACTCAGATTTAGTATCCGCGCTGTAGTCGGGAGCGCCTCCGAGTAGAAGGGGCGCTATAACAAGTGCTCATACATACATACTTTAGATCAAGATTCCACTGGAGGCACCAAGCAATTGTGAGTGAAGGACTTGCTCTAGGTCCCTCATCTCAAAGGACAATCGAACTCATATTCTCCGCGTTACAAGGCGATTAAACAACCAATCAGCTACCATGTCCCAAACCGTCTTCCATACATATCCAGCATCAGTTGACGCTTTAAAGGTGTCTAAAGCGAGAGCTCTAACCAGGGCCGTTAATATCGAGAATCGCAATAATCGCTATCACCGAGTTTTTCCAGTATCGCAGCGAGTATCGCGATAGTCTTATTTTGTGGGTATTGCATGTCTATAGCCGATACTTTTTTTAGCCTGTCAGCGATACTCAATACCAATACCTTTTTCCACTATAATTTTTATAGTTTCTCATCTGCTTAAACAAGTCACGATCAAGAAATAGTGAGAAATATATCATTACGCTTCGAAAATTGCCTCTTACCCAATTTTAAAATACTTTGGCAATACAATACAATAGTAATTTAGATCTCACCACGTATTTTATGTGAATAAATGTAAACTTACTCATTGACAAGTACTGCTAAAAGTATTGGCATTTGTATTGCAATATCTATAAGAAACAACATTGGTATTGCCAATATTTTTATTAGGAAGTATTGGTATTAGTATTGCCAATACTTTTTCCAAGTATTGCTAATAGCCCTGGCTCTAAATAATCGTCTGTCACTATTACACGGTAATCAAACCGCTGGATTTGCAAATCTGACCTTAGTTTGACGTGATAGTCGTTCTATCACAAGAGACCAAAAGGGTCGTTTGGCGGCAGCTGCTGGGGCTGCTGTTGATGAGGCTGCTGGGTCGACTGAGAGGACGATATGGAAGAGGCAAACATCGGAGGGTTCTGTGACATTGGAACCATCTGCGTCATCATTGGCTGACCCTACAGGCAGATAGCATCCCTCGATATAATTAACATCATCATCATTGATATCATCATCATTGCAAACATCATAATTGTTGACATCATCGGCAACATTGTTGCTGATTAGTTAACTTGCTAATCAATTAGAATTAGCTGTTTGTCCAAAAATGTCTAATCGATTAGCTACCGGTAATCAATTAGTTAAATTGCTCACCGACTAGAATTATAATTAGCAAAATCATAATTGATTAGAATAAGAAGTTTGAATAATCAATTAGCTGTTCGATTAGAATCAAATCGATTAGTATTATTATTATCATTATTCTAGTTGTTATTATTATTACTTACTTGTTTATACCAGTTAGACAGTTATGCAAACAGCACTTTTTGCAAGTGCCTGAAAGGCTTTATATAAGGGCTCTCTAACACTACATTACTCAACTGGTAAAGTAAAGGTTTAGATGCTGACTTACCATAGACATTGGATATGCTGGAATCATTGCAGGATATTGGACTGGAGCCATCATCATGGTTGGCTGTGCTCCAACCTTCAACATAAAAAGCAGTCAAATATATTTGTAATGCGGTAAAATTATTAACAGCTTAAAGATAAACAATAATAATAATAACAGCTTGATATCTGCAAAGAGTAGTCATCCAAGAAATGCATTCTCTCTTGTTGAAAGTAGTTTTCCACACCCTCTACATTTCATACTTTGGTTTAAAAAAATTGTAATATTAATAATAATAAAAATATACATATGCAAAGGACAAAGCTTCTCTAATTTCTGTAATTCTGAGGATCATATATTAATAATAATACATAAAACACAGCAAGAAATTAGATTGTGAGTGAATTCACTCTGGAATTTGGTAGACGTCATCGACTAATAATCATTATTACTATTATATTATTATTACTACTATTGTCATTATTACTGTTATTATCATTATAACTATATTATTATTATTACTACTACTACTACTACTGTTATTATCATTAACTATTGCTACTATTATTATAATTATTACTATTATTATAACTATACTATTATTATTATTATTACTACTACTACCTCTACTGTTATTATCATTAACTATTGCTAGTATTATTATAATTACTACTATTATTATTATTACTACTACTACTAACTACCACTACTACTATTATTATCCTTACCATGGTACCAGGCATTGGCCTGGATACTGGAAACATGGAAGGCGATGAAGGTTGTTGAGCCCAGGCATTTCCAGCGGCAGCACTTCCCGCTCCAGTCATACGTTTTTCAGTCGGACCGGCCCACTGATGGTCCGTCCTAAAGACACACGGCACAACTGCCATTAAGGAAATGCAAGAAAATTATCATTATTAGTGTGGACTCACGCATAGTGCACTGTTCTGCTTAATGCGAAGTGGTCTTACGTCCCAACAGCTATCAACTTAACACACCGGGCGCGGTGGTGTAGGGGTATGTTCGGTGCCTTGCAGCCGGAGGGTTGCGGGTTCGGATCCACCTCAAGCCGCCGCGTAGGGACCCTGGGCAAGTCCTTCAAAATTGCTCACGCGCTTCGGCGTGAAACTCCGATTCAGTGTCCGCGCTGTAGTCGGGAGCGCCTCTGAGTAGGAATCTTGAAAGGGCGCTATATCAAGTGCTCATACAAACATACATACATACATACATACATACATACATACACCGTATTGATTAATGCGCCGTACAGGAGATGCAGTGTAGTTAGTGCTAAACATTGGCTTTTATAACTAGATGTACGGACGGATGAATGGACTGAGGGTTGAGTGGACAAACTGACGGATGACTAAATAAACAAGTAAATAAATAAGTAAGTAATCAAATAAAAAAAATCAAATAAATAAATAAGTAGTCAGGCAAATAAATACATAAATGCACGATAAATAAAAAAAATAGCTAAATAAATAATAAATGCACAATAAATAGATAAATAATTAATAAAATGCATAATAAATAATAAAAAAATAAAAATAATAAGCAAGTAAATAAATAAATAATTGCACAATAAATAAATCAATACACAAGAAATAAATGCACTTATAATAAATCAATACACAAAAAATAAATGCACAATAAACAAATACAATGCAGCTCAACTCAGGACTACAAAAAGTGAGGAACTGGTTTAAATACCGTTTGAAGTGTTCAGGTGTTCGAATGCTCAGACTGCCCGCAATCGTAGCCAGACTTGCATCAAGGTCTTTCGTGATAACCTTCTGCGACTTGTCGGACCTGTCCGGAGAGACCGACTTCACTGCAGCACCAGCGCTCGAACTTCCCAGACCCAAAGACGTGCCTCCGAACATCGGAGAAGTGCTTCCAAGATTAGAAGATGCTCCTCCGAGCAACGGAGGAGCACTTCCCAGTGTTGAAGATGTACTTCCAAACATCAGAGGAGTACCTCCCATCGCTGGAGGGGCCTTGCCGATGTCTGCCCCACCAAAGAAGCCATTGGAGCCTGCTGGTGCATACTGGTTCGACCCCATTGGGGCCATTGCTGCTGAACTGGACATTCTCATTTCATCGAGACCTATCAGAAAAAATAAACATCATTGTGAAAAAGCAGACACAGCTGTTGTAAGAAGCTTCTTTAAGAGCAGTGCAATTTACTGAAAAGGAAGATATTAAAGGTGCAAGATAGTTTAGTGGCTGGAGTGCTGGACTGTCAACCAAGAGGTCCTGGGTTCAATTCCCCATCGGGGAATCACCTGCCCTCATTTGGGGGAGAAGAATCAATCATGTAATCTCCGCATAACAGAGACTACAGGTTGCATTTATATTGTAACAGTTATTTCAAACGTACACTTAATATCAAAGTTCTTATCAATTACCACTCAACGGTAACTTCTAACATACAGCTCTCTACTGCATTAAACCAACTACTACACTGTATTGTTCAAATTCACTGTCATCAGCAGTTTCTAAGTTTGGCGCGCTAACTGCACGTGTAGAGAATCTATCGTCAGCCAAAGTTTAGGCTACTTTAGGCCAAGCGCCCACGAGCCGACAGCGCAACTAAGGCCTAAGACTAAAACGCTTAACAATCGATACACATTATATATATATATATATATCAACCTAAGGAACACCTGTGCTCATTATATATGCAAAACATTAGTTCACATTACCTCCTTCCCTTTCTTTGGATTGAGCAAATTAAACTTAAAAATTTGCGAAATCATCAGGTACTAAATTATGCAATAAACTTAATACTATATAATACAGTAAAATAAACAATCTTATAATCTAGATAAACAATCTGCTACAACATTTAATCGTCCTTTCTTATAATTAACTTCTACATCAAAAGTTTGCAGTGCTAAAGCCCAACGCACCAGTTTAGCAGACTTAGACATAGATTCAGTCAGATAAGTTAAAGGATTGTGATCGGTAAAGATGTGAACTTTAGATCCAATTATTATCTCTTTCAACTTATTTAGAGCCCAAACAATAGCATAGGCTTCTTTCTCTACAGTTGCCCATCTCTTCTGAGTGTCAGTCAATTTCTGACTTATAAATGATACAGGGCGTTCTATTCCCTTATCATCCATCTGTGTTAAAACAGCTCCTACTGCAAAATCACTACTATCACAGTACAAATTAAAAGGTTTTCCAACATCAAAAACATATAAAACAACTTTAGAGCGTACAGCATCTTTAAGTAAATTAAATGCCTGTTGATGTCTATCAGTCCAATCAATCTTATCTGGAACATGTTTGCTTGTCAAATCAGATAGAGGCTTCGCAATCTGTGCAAAATCTTTGATAAACTGTCTATAGTAACCAAAAAATCCCAGCAATTGCTTAATTTGTTTCTTCGTTTCTGGGGTTTTCAAATTAATTAAACTTTCAATTCTATCTGGATTCATTTGAATCGTTCCAGAACCAACCACATGACCGATGAACTTTACCTCACTCTTACCAAAGATACATTTCTTTAAGTTCAGAGTAATGTTATGCAGTCTCATTTGCATTAAATATGCATCTAAATGCTGTAAATGAATCTTCCAGTCATCTGAATGCACAGCAATGTCATCTACATAGGGCTCAGCAAATTCATTTATAGGCTGTAAAACCATGTTAATTGCTTTAACAAATGTTCTTCCTGAGTTGATCATTCCGAAAGGAACACGAGTAAACTCGTACAGTCCATTGTGAGTAACAAAAGCAGTTTTCCATTGATCAGTTTGCTTAACAGGACAAGTCCAGTAAGCACTTCGACAATCAAAAATCGAGATCACATTTGATTTTCCAACTTTGTGCAAAACATCTTTTACAATCGGCATTGGATATTTACAATCCACAGTGAACGAGTTAATGTATCTGTAGTCGCAGGCAAGTCTCAGAGAACCGTCTTTCTTTTTAACAATTACCAGCGGACTTGCCATTCTGCTCGAAGATGGTTTTATAATGTTGGCTTGAAGCATTTCTTTAATTTGTCGTTCAACTTCTGCTCGATAGATGAGTGGAATTCGGTAAGCCATAAATTCTTTTTCACGAAATTCCGGTTTCAGTTCAATTTCATGCTCAACCAATGTACATAGTCCAGGCTTTTCAGAAAATCGATCAGAATATCTGTTCAGTACTTCCAGCAATTGTTTTTGTTGAGATAATGTTAAATGACTAATCTGTTCAGGATCAAGATTCAGTGAATTCTTTTCATCTTGCAAGTCATTCTTCGTCAACAACTCAACCACTGAACCAAAGTCTTCATCTTCTTCAACGATTAATCCACAACTCATTGCTCTTGTAATGTACTTTCTGATTTTATTTGCGTGAATTATCTTTCGACAATCGTCACCCATATCAATCAAATAAGAGTACTTGGACCTTCGTTGTATGACAGTACATGGACCATGCCATCGTGAAATCAGTTTATTTGTTGACGTCGGATACAACACAATAACTTTTTCACCCGGTTCAAATTCTTTATGTTTCGCTCTTTTGTTGTATTGATTCGTATACTGTAATTGCTTCTCTCGTGTATATGATTCTGCAAACAGTAATGCTTTTTCCATATTTGCTTTCATGTCTTTCAAGTACTTTTCTGGTTGGATTCCAATATGAGGTGGTAAATTAATTTCTCTTGTCCAACTTTCTTTTAGAATTGCCAGTGGTCCACGCGGAATCTTTCCATACACCAACATATAAGGAGCAATTCCAGTAGTTGCATTCGGTACTTCTCGTAATGCCCACACTGTAAACGGAATTACTTTATGCCATTGCCTTGGATTGTCAACAATTACATGATGGATCATTTTCTTGAATGTTTGATTCCATCTTTCTACTAATCCAGCTGCCTCTGGATGACCTGGCGTATCAAATCTTGGACTACACCCCATTAAATTCAGAAATTCTCTTGTCAGACTCGCAGTAAAATTTGTTCCTTGGTCACTTGTGATCACAGAAGGTACACCAACGTTCATGAACAACTCCATCAAAGCATCACATACAGCCTTCGCAGTTAATGATTTCAACAGAAACACTGTAGGCCATCTTGTGCAAGAATCGACAATACATAAACAGTACTTGTGACCTGCAGCAGATGCTGGCTCGATTGGTCCTACACAATCCACCGTAATTCTTCTAAACGCCACATCTTCTCTTGGAATTGGAGTGATAGGAACCCTGTCCATCACCAAACTTCTTGCCTTTAACTGACATTTCTCACATGATTTGCAAAATTTCACTATATCTCTTCTCATCTTTGGCCACGTAAAAGACAACTTTATTCGTTCTCTAGTTTTCTCTTCTCCAAGATGTCCTCCAAATACTGATTCGTGAGCCAACTCCATCACTTTCATTCGTCGCTCTTTTGGTAACACCAATTGATATATCGTTTGCTCTAATATTCGATATCTCTTGTACAGTAAGCCATTTACCACGCAGAATTCAGATTCTTTATCTGGCGCTAAATTCCACCATGCTTTCAATGATTCATCTTGTCTCTGCTGTTCTTCGAATTTCCTTGCGTCTGCAATCTGCATCTGTTGTTCTTCATCTTTCTCATTTTCTTGAAACAAATCTGCTATCTCCACATCACATTCATTATCCTCTTTCGTTTCATTTAGATTACCATTCTTGCATGCAGCCATCTCTTGTTCACTCATTTCTGCTGTTATACCGTCTTGTATTAAACTTTGTTGATCATCACTTTCGTTTTCCTCTTCACTTGAACTTTCAGTTTCACTTTCCTCTTCGACATCTACCACTTTCTTTCGCTGACTCTGCAATCTCGTCGTTACATTCGCTTGCACATCTCCTTGTATCATTTTCACTTGTGGCACGGCTTTAAGTTCTGCAATGATTTCTGGATGCAACAAGAATCTTTCTGTGCTTCCCATTTTTGCAATACTAGCACACATCAATGTCACATAAGGTGTAAGTGAACATTTGACTTTATGCGGAATTACCTCTTCTTCCACATCGTTACAACACAGCCTTACATCAACTTTCACCAACTTTGCAGGAATGGCATCTCCTGCCACGCATTGTAAGTTCACTTTTCCAATCTGCTCCACCTTCATGCCTTCCAGTAATTCTTCACTAATCACCGGAACCTCTGCTCCAGAATCAATCAGTGCTTTTACTTTTATTGGTTCTTTTCCTGCTGTTCCACGAATTTCTACCTCGACGTACTGCAATACCACTTTCTTCAATGTTGTACTTTCATCTCTTCCAGCCATTTCTTTCTGCATTCCATTGTGCAATAGAATTTCTTTCTGAATATCAGGTGAAAGGTGACATTTCATCACTGACTTTACTTCAGTTTCATTGTTCTGATGTTCTGTGGCTTGACTTTCAGAATTATCAACCACTTGAATTCGATTCACCCTCGAATGTTCTTGTTTTCCATAATTTGAGGTTGTAACAGGAACTGGACAGAATTTCATCAAATGCCTGTCTGATCCACAGTTATGACAACGTTTCACCACTGCACCTCGTTGTTCGATGCTTTCTTTTCTCTTATATGGAGTAAACGATGCATTGCCTTCTCTCGCGACAAACCTTGGTGGTGATTTGTTATATACCTGACGTTGTCTGGTCATCATCGACTCTCTATTCTCATGAACAACCGGAGAATTTGGTTTCACTTCTGCACCTCTGAACTGATTTCCTGTTTCTTGATTGCTCTTCCAATGAAAACCAAAATTTGGAGTGAACTGTTGATTTCTTTTTACATTGGGTACAAAATCAAAACTTGTCTTATTCGGAATTGCCAAACCAATTCGATTATTAACATGAATGTCTGCTAGGTCTGCCACAACACTAGCTTCGTAACAATCAGTTCCTTCCTTCGACAATACAAACTGTAGTGGACCTGGTGGTAGTGATTCTTTCAACTTATCCGCCACTAATAAATCAAACAGCTTCTCAAAATTCTTTTCCACTTTGCGACTTTTCACATAATAGTTCAGCAAGTTCTTCAGCCTAGCTGTAAACATTGTATACGTTTCTTCAGCTGTCTTCTTCGCATCAATAAACTTCGATCTGTACTCTCTCGGTGTCAACTTGAATTCTTTTAACAAGTGCTGTTTCACGACTTGATAATCGTCTAAATCATCGAATGACAATCTGTTTAGAACAGTTCTAGCTTTCGGAGTCATCAATGGCAATAGTAACTTCACCCAGAATTGTTCTTGCACGTTGAAACTACGAAACGCATTCTCAACCGTTTCGAAATATAATGGCACCTCCATCATATCGTTTGGCATTTTAGGTAACACGTGTTTCATGGCATCACCAATTTTCTTTATTTTCGAAACCATCGTTTCACTTTCTTCCTGTTTCCTTTTCTGTTCTTCTCGTTCTTCTTCTCTTCTTTGCTCTTGAGCTTCTCTATTTCGCTTCTCCTCTTTGAGTTGTGCTTCTTTTAATGCTATTTTTTGTTGTTCCAACTTTAAACGTTCTTGTCTTTCCTCTTCCGCCTTCTCCATGCTTTCTTTCTGTAATTTCAGTTCTTCTTGTCTAACCTGTTCTGCTCGCTCCAACTCTGAAATTCGCACTTTTTCCTTTTCTTCTTCACGTAGTCTCTTCTCTTCAATCTGTTGCTGACGTATCTCTTCGTCACTTTTCCGCGCCTTTTCAAATTCAATCATCTGCTCTAATCTTCTCCTTTCAGCATCTTCTCTATCTTTTCTCAATTGCTCTAATTGAATTTCAAATTGCTGCCTTTGCAATTCTTCTTTCTCTCTTTGAAGACGTAATTCTTCCTGTCGTGCATTTTCTGCTTTCTCTTCTTTTTCTCTCTGAAGACGTTCTGCCTTCTCTTCCTTTTCTCTCTGAAGACGTTCTGCCTTCTCTTCCTTTTCTCTCTGAAGACGTAATTCTTCCTGTCGCATTTCTTTCTCTTCTTGTCTCCGTTTCTCCTCTTTCTCTTTCTCTTCTTGTCTTCGTATCTCCTCTCTTTCTTTCTCTTCTTGTCTTCGTTTCTCCTCTCTTTCTTCTTTCATCATCATCCACTGCATCATCATCTCCATAGACATAAGTCCAGGCGGTTTTTCAATAACCTTTTCCACAACACCGCCGACAGCACCTTCTTCTTCTGCTTCTTCCTTAAGCCAGACTTCAGCTAGCGCTTCTAACATGTCCTCACGTGACATATCTTTCAGTTTCTCTTCTTCAAAACCAGCCTTCAACAAGCGCTGTTTTAATCTTTCAGAAGACATCTTCTTCAGTTCTGCTTGTTTTTTGACACTTAATTTCTCCATCTTACTTCTTTACTTCAGTGCTGTCCTTTCTGGAAAACACCAGTTTTCTTTTGTGTTTGAAGTATTGGGAATTGTTCTTTGTTTGATAACAACCAACTTTTATACCTTTGTCGTTGAGGCTTTCGTTGTCGTAGATTTACCAATGATTTGAATGCGTATTCACCAGTCGACGTTGTTTCGAATCCCAGACGTTGTTTCGAATCCCAGACGTTGTTTCGAATCCCAGACGTTGTTTCGAATCCCAGACGTTGTTTCGAATCCCAGACGTTGTTTCGAATTCCACCGCTGCTGCCACCAAATATGTCACCAACTCTTTTCTTTCTTAGTTGTGACCTACCTCAAGAACTTTCCTTATCTCTACATATAAATTGCTCAACGTCTTCTAACTGTTTAAGAATTAAATTGACACAGTTCTTTGAATGTTTCTCCTTTCTTCAAACACAGTTATTTCAAACGTACACTTAATATCAAAGTTCTTATCAATTACCACTCAACGGTAACTTCTAACATACAGCTCTCTACTGCATTAAACCAACTACTAGTGGCCGAGTGGGTTGGTAGCCCGCTCGCCACGCCGGCGGCCCGGGTTCGCTTCCCGGTCGGTCGATTTATCAGAGATTAATTTCTCGGATCTTTACTGCGGGTGGCTCGGTCGCAATATAAACGTGGAGTACAATACAACACAATACAATATACTGGGGCGCGGTGGTATAGGGGTATGTTCGGTGCCTTACAGCTGGAGGGTTGCGGGTTCGAATCCATCTCAAAGCCGCCGCGTAGGGACCCTGGGCAAGTCCTTCACTCGCAATTGCTCATGCGCTTCGGCGTGAAACTCCGATTCAGCGTCCGCGCAGTAGTCGGGAGCGCCTCTGAATGGGCAATCTGGTAGAGGCACTATAACAAGTGTTCAAATACAATACAATACATAGACCGCCTCTGAGTCGGCTTCTTGAAGGGGCACTACTGTATATAAATTCTTGAAATGAAATGAATGGGTCGCCTCTCCATCTTGCGGACCGATCTTCTAGATGTTGACCTGACTACAGCCTGGTTTTGGTGCATCATCAGTCGATGCCCTGTGTATTTATTAAGAAGAGCCACTAACTAAAGACCGAGCATCAATCGATGACGCTGAGCAATTGTAAGTTAAGGACTTGCTCAAGGGCCCTACACTAACTGTCTCAGAGGATGAAACTCAAACCAGAAGTGGGTAACTAATCAATTAGGTTCTAATCGATTAGCTAATCAATTAGACAAACAGCTAACTCTAATTCTAATCAATTAGCTACACAGATTTTGCTAATTTCAATTCTAATCGATTAGCAAATTTCAGTTGCTAATTCTAATAGATTAGCAATTTAACTGATCGTGTCCAACTCTGAGTCAAATTTATATGTGTAAATATAAATGCAACCGGCACTATAGAAGTTACCGATCGCCAATAATACATAATGATAGGGCATAGCTAGACCTGCAAACGACTGTTGTCCGAAGAGATCGACTCTGTTGCCTCCTGGAGGCAAGGCATTCGCAACGGGGGACGCGTTCAACCGAGGCACGCTGGACATAAAGAGATCGTCGTCTGTTGGAAAAGACGACCCGAATCCGTTGGTGGAAGCGCCGGAAAACGTGGCTGGCTGCTGAAGGCCGAGGAGATCGTAGCTGGCCGGAATCGGTGGTAGATCGAAGCCCTGATCGACCTGATCGAACGGATTGAATCCGGGCCGGATGGCACTTGCTGGCTTCTGGACGTCTGGTGGTCTGCTTGCAACGGTGGTGGTTGCGGAAGGTGGTGCTGACTGTGTTGGAGCAGCAACTGATGCGGGCCATGTGGACGACGTCTTAAGGTTTTGTTGCTAAGACAAATATACAAATATGTGAAAATAATAAGAAATTACACTATATAATATGACACCAGGCCATATATAAATATAAAATAACACCAGCACAAGGCAAAACTTCATGCAATACAATACTCACAATATTTACAAAACAGCTTAATAATACAATGCAAATTAAATTTTACAATGCCAACGTGATACGCAGCAACTCTGCAAGATACTGTACGATACGATACAGCTCAACTTCCATTACTACCATCACAAATGATTTGCAACTTAGCGTTCTCACCTACCACTGTAATCAACCTAGCCAACCTCGATCATCTTATCATGATCATTTTATCATGATCATTCTACCATGATCACTTTACTTTGATAATTTTGCTGTGATAATTTTACCATGATAATTCTATCATCATCATTATAACACGATCATTTTATCATGATCGTTTTACCATGATCATTTTATCATGATCATTCTACCAAGATTGATCGCTCTACCTTTATAATTTTACCAAGATAATTTTAAAACGATCATTTGACCTTGATCAGTTTTTTATTATGATCATTTTACCGTGATCATTCTATTCTGCCTTGATCATTTTTTACCTTTTACCTTGATCATTCTACCATGATCATTTTACATTGATCATTCTACCATGATCATTTACCTTGATCATGTCCAGCATTTTCTGTTCCTCTTCCAGGATCCGTTTCCGATCCGCATCCGAGATGCCTCCAGAGGCAGCGGCCGATGATGACAAAGATGGAGCCATAGACCCAGCAACAGCCGATGGTGGTGGCCGAGGGGGTGGCTCGGCCGAAGTCTGGCCAATTGTGCTGGCGAACACAACCGTTCTACACAAAGAAGGATTTGCACAGAATGTGTCAGGCTCGGCTCTATATATTTAACTATTTACACATTATTATTTATAATACTATTACTTCGATGTTTTATCATTATTTAACTGTTTTATCATTATTTAACTGTTTTATCATTATTTAACTGTTTTATCATTATTTAACTGTTTTATCATTATTTAACTGTTTTATTATTATTTGACTATTTTATCATTATTCAACTGTTTTATTATTATTTGACTGTTTTTTTCATTATTAAACTGTTGTGTCATTATTTAACTGTTTCATTATTATTTAACTGATTTATCATTATTCAACTATTTATCGTTATTAACTGTTTAATCATTATTTAACTGTTTTATAATTATTTAACTGTTTTATAATTATTTAACTGTTTTATCATTATTTAAGTGTTTTATCATTGTTAACTGTTTTAACATTATTTAACTGTTTTATCGTTATTTAACTATTTATCGTTATTTAACTGTTTTATCGTTATTTAACTATTTATCGTTATTTAACTGTTTTATCATTATGCAACTGTTTTTATCATTATTTAACTGTTTTATTATTATTTGACTGTTTTTTCATTATTAAACTGTTTTATCATTATTTAACTGTTTCATCATTATTCAACTGTTTTAACATTATTTAACTGTTGTCCCATTGTGCATTTGCAAATGGTGTATTAAAGACCATACTTACTTACTTATCATCGAACCAACTGAATACGACATGTAGGATTGCACACGTTATCTAGATGAAAAGCAGCCCCTTAATCTATCCCTTAGGCAGCCATGGATATGAAGTTTTAACGACTTCATTTTCTTAGCCTCGGCATATGAAGGCGGGTGGCCAGTCCTCTCCCTCGCCGCCTCATCCTCCCACTGACAGTGTACGGCCAGTGTACTCATTATAGATGAGTTGGCTAGGGTGTTCAGGTGGAGCAGAAATCTCGACACAAATTTCTGCCCTGGCGGGGATTTGAAAACTGACCCCTCAACACACTACCACTACATTATCAAGCATCCCCGGTAAAAAATCTAATACAAAAAGCTACCTTAGTTCTCCCTTCAGTATTACAAACATTTACAGAGGCACAGCTGTGGAACGACTGGTCTTTATTTATTTTATTACAAATATTATAATTAGCGTTGTCATTATTATTAATAATATTATTATTACCATTATTATCATTATTTACATTATTTTTATTATTACTATTATTGTTATTATACTCTTATCGTCATTATTACTAATACTTTTAAAAAAAATCACGGAAACGTAGTTCATCGTTATTTTTATTATTTCTTTGTAAATCCGAGAAACTCATACTTTGCCACAACTGGACCCTTTTTGGTGTTTTCTATAGCATTCAGGTGCTGTTCCAGAGCATCCAGAAGACTCGCTGGAGCCTACAAAATCAATCCCACATGAGAGGAAGTAAAAAGAGTATGAAAACTTGAGGTAAACTCAACGAAAGTAAGGCGAGTTGGTAAGATGGAGAAGTAAGTTAAGGTGAGGTATGGGCATATGAGATGATGTGAGGTAAGATAGGTGAGAAGACACATAATGGGGCACCGTGGGACACGTAAGTTGAGCGGTCGGCCAGCAATGTGGAGAGTAATGGTTCGAGCCTCCTTTGAAGCAGTCACCATTTAGCAAGTCCTTCACTCACAATTGCTCAGTGCAATAGATGCTCTGGTGTACGGTTGTTCTGTGCACTTCTGAACTTTGGAAGGAGGGCAATATCAGATGCACTGTTAATACAGTCATGATGTACTGAATTCATAATAATAATTTATTTATTCATTCAAACTGACATGAACACAGTATGATTACAAGTAACAGCATGAAAGGATGATCACAAGTTATTACGGGAGTCAAATTAAACAGTATGGCAACCATGCAAGGCGCCCACCTGTCCTACTGCTCATCTTACCAATGCCATCTGGTGAATGAAAGGCTGAGTCGACCTTTGGGAGGGTAGCGAGAAGTGATCCTGCGTCCATGCTGATCTGCTCTTCATGCTACCATCCACCTAAACCCCATGCATTAGGTGAGATAACTAAAAGGTAAAAAGAGGCAAGAGAGGAGAAAATACAGTTGAATAAACTGTAAAGGGTAACCGAATCCCTGACCACCCAAGGACACCGGTTATGTTCACCCTCTACCCAGACCCCATTCAGCAACAAAAGGTATATAGTAAATATACCATTATACCAGAATATGTTTCGCTTATGTCGGGTTCCATCACACCATTTTCAGATCAAAAGCGTGCCATAGCAAAAAAAAGATTGGGAAGCGCTGTAGTAAAGTAAGGTAATTTCTGGTGAGTTGATGTAGAGTGACGTAAAGATCTTTCGTTATTCTCCATATGATTAGTCCAACAGTGGCCTACCTTTGCTAGGTCAGGAATGTCTCCCTTGTCAACTCCAACACTCTGCAAACGACAAATACAACAACCTTTAATAACAAACTTCATTTTGTAACTGAAACAAAACTGGAATCTCATCATAGTTTGCTAGTTTGACAGCCACATAGAGCATCACATGCTAAAGAAGTAGCAAATTAACAATGCTATGCTACAGAAGAAGGAGAGCAGCCACAAAAGCTAGCCCTGAGAGACAGCCATGGGTATGAAGTGCTAGCAACTTCATTTTCTTAGCCTCGGCATATGAAGGCGGGTGGCTAGTCCTCTCCCTTGCCGTCTCATCTTTCCATCAGTCAGTGTACTCATTCTAGCTGAGTTGGCTATGGGGTGCAACTGAAGCAGAAATCTTGAAAAAAAATTCTGCCCTGGTAGAGATCAAACCCCTGACCACTCCATTGATAGTTCAGCACGCTTACCACTACTGAACACCCCCAATCAGTGGCGTAACGAAGGGGAGCAGAGGGGGCAGCCGTCCCCGGGCGCAGCACCAGAGGGGCGCAAAATTAGCTTTCAGTGGTACACAGTACTATGAAAAGAACGATTAAAAGTCAACAAGACAATTAAAAGGGGCGCAGTCATCAACCCTTGCCCCGGGCGCTGAAACCCTTCGTTACGCCACTGCCCCCAATGCTAACGCACTAAACAAAAACCACACCCCACACAGAAATACCATCTGTTACCGTACCTCGGCAACTTTGAAGAAGGTCCCGACTTTGTCGACCCGAGCGAGAAAATTCTTGTAAATCTCAAATGATTCCCGACAGTTCTTTTTGTTCATGTCGAAGTACAGTCCTAGAAATCGAAAGGCAGATGTTATATCAAGACTCTGTTAAAACTAGATTCCATTTCGTTTTCATTTCTGTTTTATTAACTATTCGGATCGGAATCGGCGAAAGTAGCAGGCCAACTATCCGGAATCGGAAAACGGTAAAAAAATGCCAATCGGCTCATCCCTAGCTAAAACAATTCTTGATAAAACCGCTCAGTTTAAACTTTGAAGTAAAAACTAAAAATTAAAACAAGCAGCAAACACATGTTTCCTTTTTGTTTATTGACTGCAAGCATTTATATAGCACATATTCAATGTAACTACTCAAGAGTCGGTAAAGTAGTTATCTATTGTGACATGCGTTAAAAATTATTCGTGTCATTAAAAATTTTAATCGTGCGATTAAAAATTTTAATCGTTGCCCACCCATACCGGATACCATTTTATTTTACTCTGGCCTTTGTGTTCCTCCATCTTGGCCCCTAGCAACCTTCGACTGATTTGCATTTATTAATTACACAGATAATAAGCACCATAACTATGGGGGCCCGATAGCGCATTGGATAACACGCTGGCATAGAGAGCGAGAGGTACCGAGATCTAGTCCCTTAGGCGGACATGCTTTGCAGGCTGCTATTAGCGCCGTTTATTGCAGGCTGTCTGTTCTGTTAGTAGTTAAGATTTATGCCTTCTGTCATTTGTGTTCTTGTGAATTGTTTCAATTGCATAACTGTACACTGTAACCGGTTGCGGTTTGTCAATCACATCGTTTCAATAAAGAATATCATTATTATAACTATATAAATAATGAAAATAGACCTAGTAGGTTAATGATGCCGTCGTTGTAGCTGGCATAGAGACGAATTAAGTCTTTGAAGAGAAGCATAAAAGCGGCACTGACGATTCCATTGTTCATCTGTCCCGCAGACACCTATCAACAGAACACAGACACAATGGCAGTTCATTACTTCAGCACACAAATAATTCCATTGCTATTCGCAAGTTCCAACTTAGCGATGCAACTCGATCCAAGCCATAATGAGGTCAATATCCAGAAGATCAGTTCATAAGACACATACACTGATATATGAAGCACCTGAAACCTCTATTTTCGTCAGTGAAGACTATGCCCTGGGTTGGGAGCGCCTCTGATTTTAAGTGCTGCTTTATATACTCGTTTACGATTACAGTCAGAACAGATATCGAAAGCAAATGCTAAACTTACGTCGAACTCGATGAGGGCATCGAACTGCGCCTGCAGAATGGGCAACGCTTTGATTAACTACAACAATCCAACATAACATATCATGTATACCTCAGATGAAATATACATAAATATCTATAACATAACAGAAGAGAAATGTCCTGAAGTGAACTTTTCTGTTATGCTATAGACTCATTTCGTTTCGGTCGGTGGCACTGCTAAAATCCTATATGTTATGAAGGTTGTCATGAACTGGACTCATTTCATTTCAGCAGGTGGCGCTGCTATAGCACTATACGGCATACGCGTTAAGAACATTGATGTTGACTCATTTAATTTCAGTTGGTGGCACTGCGTTGCTTTTAAATCGTAGATTCAAATTTCTGAGATAGTCTATTGCCCTAGATAAGGTTATCCAACATGCGGCCTGCGGGATGATTTTTCAAATTCTTTCAACCATCTTAGGACGGGCAAAACATCTACTATACAATTAAGCAGAAATATATCTGCTTAATTTTAAGAGAAAAATAAATATAATAAATAAAGATAGAAACGAACCTGCTCGGTGTTCATCGTTCGAAGGAGTCCATCGTCCTTCCTATTTAAAACAAGTAAGAGCGTAATGAACTGTAATGCCAAGATGTTTCCAGGAAACAGTGCCATGTAAACGTCGTTTATAACAGAGGGTGGCAGCATACGGCCCCTGGAGACCTTTGAACCGGCCCTTGACATTTCGTCTCTATTAACATTGTACCTGACATTTGGGAACCTTTTATCCGTTTTATGTATTTTTAAACTGAATAAACTTAAAACATATTTTGCTTTTTTTATCGAAGTGCAGGACAATTAGGTCTTCATCATAAAAATTATCATCATTTACTTCAACGGTTATTCTGTAATATTTAGTTTGAATAAATTAAGATTGCCCCATTTTCTGATAAATTTTCTGCAAAAATTAGCCCCACATTAGCATACGGCCCTTGAGCAGCCCTTAAAATCTTAGGGCGGCCTTCTGTTAAAAGAAGTTGCCCATGCCTGGTTTCTAATGTTTATAATGTCCAAGACATCAGCTGATGGTCATTTTGATTAAATTCACAATCACAAACCCTAATGCATTGGAGAGGCCAGGTTGGTAATTTTGACTCTTGGTTCCACTTGAGATAATTTAGACAAGGTTACATTAGATAAGGTCACCCTAGATAAGGTTATCATAGATCTAGGGTCAGTGGGTCACCTTAGATAAAAGTTACCTCAGATAAGGCAACCTTAGATAAGGCTACCTTATATAAGGTTACCTTAGATAAGGTCACATTAGATAAGGTCTCATGAAGAATAATTTTAACTCATGGTTTCGCTCAAAGAGACCTTCGATCGACGCCTGGTGCTTCAAGACAATGGTGCCAAAGACATCGTTAGAGATTAGATTAAGTTAAATCGTTAACTGACCCTCGTTTGGCTCGACAGAAGTCGAAGGCCATCTGTCTGTAGGAGATGGCTTTTTGATTCAAGTACTTTGCATAACGACGAATAAACGTCGACATTCCGTAACCTAAAAGCAAACAAGATTTAAAAGCATGTTGAAAAAATATAGTTTTAAATAACTCCGCCACTGCTCGTACTCTGACAGTGCCAGTCCCAAGCCTGGAGAAAGGAGGAGGGCGACGCTAATGATCTTTGATATGACATAGTGTCGTTAAACTGAAACTACTACTAATAGTCTTTAATACGATTTACTCAAAGTGACAACTGACTGTAGTCTTGGTCATTGCAATAACACTGCTATAGAAGTATGTTATGTATGTTCATTCAGAGGAATTTATATAGCACCTCATCAAGGGAACTACTCAGGGGTATGTACACATGTGTGCATCACAGAACTTATATAGCTTCCAATAACACTTTATCGACGAGCTGCATTGGTTTTCCAGTCACTTTTAGTACATGCTCATCGTTAAAGTGTTAAGTAGCTCACAAGGGTGCTCCAGCATGGTTACCTAGGAATCACTGAATGAATTAGTTGGTAAATAAGTGCCTGAATGAATGTGTGAACAAATTAGTGAGTAAATGAGTGCGTGAATGAATGAGAACGAATAAGTGACTGAATGAGTCAATTAATGAATAAATGCACGAATGAGTGAATGAATAAGGGTGTGAATGAGTGAATGAATTGACTGACAAACAGCTCATGGTACAAGCACACTGTACAATTGACCTACCCTGTATTCCGCTGCCCCGATCGTAGAAGTTGTCGAGGTTAAGCGTACAGTTGTTAGAGGCCAAGAACTGTGTGAACCTCTACAACAACAAATATGTAAACAATCTGAGAGACTGATATTAGCACTCCTACAAGTTTTCCTGTAATACATACCAAATCGAAATATGACAATAACTTAGATTTGATGAGTGTTTATTTGGAGTTTATTTTGGGGTGCTTGATAGTGTAGTGGTTAGCATGCTGGTTGCTGCACTGTCATTTGAGAGGTTGGGGTTCAAATCCACACCACGGCACAAATTTGGTTCGAGATTCCTGCTCCCCTTGAAATCCGTAACCACTAAAGCTATCATGAGCACAGTGACCATACACAGTCGGTGGGAAGATGAGACGGCGAAGGAGAGTCACCAATGGCGAGCCCACGAACTTATGTGAAGCCAGCAACGGATTCCTGACAACAGTTGCATGGAGGTTCAAAGTCTCTGGACCAAGTTGTGCCAATAGGGTGGAGCGATGACAGGTGACTCTGGATAAATCACTTACCATGGGAACGACTAAGTATTAAGTAAGATCATCAATTAATGTTTTCGGTATATGACAGAGATGGGCACAATTAGTTAAATTGATAATCAATTAGTATTAGAATTTGCTAATAGATTAAAATTAGAATTAGCTGCTGAAATTTGCTAATCAATTAGAATTAGCTGTTGAAATTTGCTAATCGATTAGAATTGGCAAAATCTTGCAGCTAATCGATTAGAATTAGAATTAGCAAAATCTTGTAGCTAATCGATTAGAATTAGAATTAGCTCTTTGTCTAATCAATAAGATAATCGAATAGAATTGATTAGTTACCCATCTCTGGTATAAAGGTAACAGGATTAGATTTTATCTTTTAACAAAAAGAAATCCAACGAACTGACCTCGTTTCCATAATTCATCATATTGTGGATCGTGACGAGAGCCTTGAAAACGACGACCCAATTGGAATTCTGGGTTCTTTCGATGAGCAAATTTGCCAGTTGTGGAATGGAGACGTTGGGTTCATTCGTACAGTGCAAGAGATCTACAACAGTTCATAAAAACATCTTAACTCTTTCTTTTAAGTTACCAATGGTTTTAAAACATTATCATTACTTACTGTATTTAATTTCCAACAGTCCATAAATTCGTAAATGGTTTCAAATCACTGTCATTCATCATCATCATCATCAGTTCCTGACGCCAGCCATTTGGCGGCGATGGGTACGAATAAATGATCTCCACTGTCCTCGGTCATTTGTCAAGTCCATTGCTCCCCTTAGTGTTAGTCCAAGTGATGTTAAGTACTCATTTCTATTATCTATCCAGCGTAGTCTTGTCATCGCTTATTATATTTAATTTCCAACAGGTTATAAAAACATCTTTACTTTTTTCTGTTCAGTTACCGATGGCTTCAAAACAATGTCATTACATACTACTGAATTTCCAATAATTTAGATTTCAGTTTCACTAATTTTGTAAGAAATTACAAATAGTTTTGATACAGTCACTTCTGTATTAAATATCTACAACTTATAAGACAATGTCAGTTTTACATTCATGTCCACCAATTTAAAAATCATAAGTTCTCAGATGATTAATCCCTCAGAGTAATTAATTAACATCATATTTAATGCTCTGGGCTCATTTATACCTAGGATAAAAAAGAAATCAATTAATTGCATAGCAAGTAAATACACATTTTCACCAGCGCTAAAACAAACAAAGTGATAGATATATATGAAAATATTCCAGCTCCCAACTGTTTCTCTGTGAACTTAAGATCATTAGCAGAATAACTGCATTAGATAAATATTAATGAGCTGTCTCAGGGTAATTATCCTAAATATATATTAATCGACTCTGTCAAGCTAATTACCATAAATAAATATTAATCAGCTTCAAGCTGTTTGTCTGACCTAGAACTTGTCATCTATGCTGAATCCAATTCTCAACAGTTAATCCTCCTCTATATTTATTTGGAGCCGTGTACTTTAGGAACATTTCGACGTAAATACAAATCCATGTAGGACCTTCTATACTAAACATGACCCATGATGCAAATGTCCATGCCCTCGTTGCTAATAAAGTCAGACCGGGTCTTCAGGACGTCTCATTAAGGTCAACAGACTTTAGTAATGTTTTCATTATAAACCGGAACCTCGGAAACTCTACTATGACGAAGGTGTTTAGTACACCCTCGTCATTGTAGAGTTACCGAGGTTATCGTTTACATGTATAATGATATCGTAACTATAGCTACCGCGAAAACAATAGCTCTCATCGTTACAGTGTTAAAACAATATCCTTGACCATATCAAGGGCATGAGATGGTTGAATGGTAACACGCTGGCTTGAAGATCAGAAGGACGCTAATCAAATGACATTATCAGTCAATCAATCAATCAATCATCATAATGAATCATTGTATCGATCAGTGGTCACTTCATGCACACTCATCATCATCTTCATCATCAGTTCCTGATGCCAGCCAATTGGCGGCGATGGGTACGAATAAATGATCTCCACTGCCTTCGGTCATTTGACAAGTCCATTAGTGTTTCAGGTACATTCATAGTCACTCACAATACACTTTACAAGCCTGGTTGGAAAAACCTGGCTTTTTTAGTGATTAATCATGATCCAGGAGTGTCACGCTGAAAGCGCCTCTGAATAGCCTGTACTGTAAGAGGCGCTTTATAAATTCTCAGATACGAAACCATTAGAGATTAGAGGTCTGGATCAAACATCCAAATTTCAAGAATGTCTAGCATAGATAGGCTCACAAAAATTGCCATCAAGTGCAAGTATCTGTATGATCTGTATGAATTGTGAGCTGGATTCTTGGAGATTTAAAGTAAACTTCCAATCATCGTTCCAGTGGAATATTTTTTATAAGCAGTTTTACAGACACGAAACCTTATTATCTTCGTTCCCATTCCAAATAAATGTGAAATCTTGACACCCATTAAAGTTGTTCCTATGTAAGTAGGCAGAGGTATATATATATATGTTCGTTTAATTGAGAAAAACAATCTGACAAAAACGCAGAAATGCTAACATGAGTGATAATGGATAATTAAAGTTCATCAGAAGATTTTAGAATAAACTAGTAAATATTTTTATATAATGATCTGGGAATAAATTGAAAGTTGTCCTTGGGTGGGAGAGTATGGTTGTGTGCTCTAGGTCTTAATTGGTGAGAGGAGAGGGGTCGGAGTGGAGGTAGGAGTTGGTGAAGTACGTGCTTGGGGTTGTGTAACATGGAGAAAAGGAGTTTCGCATCAGATATATTGGCAAGTTCAGAGACTGTTGGAAAGGATTGCTCTAGGTGACCTAGGCGTTTGGCTCTTTTTAGGAGTTTTTCCAGGCGTTCTTTATCGGAAGCCAGCATGAGACCCCACCAGGATGGGGAGGCATATACAAGTATGGGGTTATATGTGTTCAGACATTTACAGGTTTGTATGTAACATATACAATAATGGGTCACTTTGATGTATTAGAAATGTTAATAAAACTGCGGATTTTAAATATTATACTTGGCTCTGTGTTAACGACAAACTGTTTCATAGGTTTTCAAATGTCAAATAAGGATCAAAAGAGGAGGCAGCACAACTTATTAAGCACCTGAAAGTAATGTAAAGCGGGCAAGGGTAAAATGCTGATTTGCTGATTGGCGAAGGATAATATGCTGATTGGGAAAATGCTGATTGGTGGGTAAAATGCTAGAAAAATGCTGACTGTAACAACAGAATTTACAGTGCGTTTGCAGGCGGTTCTATAAAGCATATGCTTACTTTACTTACATACTTTACTTACAATGGGTCAGCATTTTACCCATGCCCAAGTAAAGCTGCAACAAGCTGTAATACAGACAAACTAGCGATCTTTATATTTAACCAGCAGCATCTTTGGCAAGCTTATAGAATCGGGACTGAAGGATATAGTGCGTAAGTTTACTGGCATCGTGAGCGTCGGTTAGGGTCAGGGCTAGGGTTAGTGTCGTCATAAGAAACCTGGTACCGTCCGCGCAGCAAGCCCAAAGATCCTGTATAATCCTTCAGCCCCCGATACTATAAGTTTGCCTTTTACTCTAGCGATCTTTATATATAACCAGCAGAACTGAACTATTTCTGGATAATATACTAACAGTCGAGATGCTTTCGTTTGGGCCCCATGATTTCTTCGGTTGTAGGCTACTTACTTACCAACGTAAAGACCACTTACCTACCAACTTAATTTACCAACCTAAACTACGGGATAACCCTAGCGATCTTTATATTTAACTATCAGAACTGAACCATTTCTTTATACTAACAGTCGAGATGCTTTCGTTTAGGGCCCATGATTTCTTCGGTGGTGGCTTTACAGACGGACTTGGCCAGGCTCTGACCGGCCACCGTATGCTTAGCGGCCAGCGCCCGATCGACGATACTCTGGCCGCTGTTGCTCGTCATCGTTCCGGCGGCGGAAAACTTATCGGGAATTAGGAGGAGGGTCGATTGGAAATGAATTTATAAAGCCGGAGAAACGGAATAAGACGCCATTGCTAAGGTCAACAGTAATTAAGAGAAACTCATCGCACGACACACACGACCCTCAAGATGGCGCTGCTCATAAATACTCCCACCAGAAACGACATATTTCGGATTCCACGCTTCGTTATCGTAATCTCCAAACTTCTAAAGCGCCACTCGAAAGCCAAGCGCAGGGCACCGGCTTATTCGCGAGCGCGGCGTCTAGTCGGAGGGGTTGTCCAAAAGAGTAGTCCGAGGGAGGTCCGAGGGAGGTTTCCAGAGGATCAGAGGGGCACAGCAGATGTAAAGGTGGGTGTCTTTTACTGGGTAGGGTACTTTTTCAACTACTCGTGAGCGCCATCGAGGCAAAGAAAAATTGGCTACTACCGCAATCGTAATCTAATCTCGAACTTTTCTAAGTAAGTAAGTATGTCGGACTATGTCCTTTATTGAACCAATAATGCAAAAATAATAATCGCATTTGGTGAAAAGAAGCGGAACCACCTCTTTTTTTGGGGGGGGGGCGATATCGCATTGGATAACACACAGGCATAGAGAGCGAGAGGAACCGATCGAGATCGAGATCCGTAGGCAGATATGCGTTGTAGGCTGCTATAATTAGCGCCAGGGCTGTTAAAGGCTTGTTTTTTGTTTGTTTAAATTGTTTTTTTTAAACAAAAAACCGCAAATTTTGGTTTTTGTTTTTTTTTACAAATTTAGAAATTATAAATGCCAAAAATGGCGTTTCTTCAACTCTTGCCAATTGTTGTGTGGTCTTTGTTAACTTAATTCGTTTTATGACATTCTACGGTTCTACTGTTCTAGTTAATTTCATTTATAGGCCTATGCATCTGATTAATTTGAACGGTATTATGCCATTTTATGAGTTTTATGATCCGAAATAAGAAAATCTTATAAACAAAAAAAAAAAAAACCAACAAACCATAAAAAACCAAAAACCAAAAACCAACTTTTCATTTTGAAAAAGTTTGGTTTTTTGCACCTCTGATTAGCGCCGTGTACTGCAGGCTGTCTGTTCTGTTAGTAGTTAAGATTTATGTCTTCTGTCATTTGTGTTCTTGTGAATTGTTTCATTTGCATAACTGTAGGCTACACTGTAACCGGTTGCGGTTTGTCAAGCGGATTGTTTCAATAAAGAATATTATGTATATATTAGTGTAAGTGTGTTCTTATTATATATATATATATATATATATATGTATATAATATGCTATGTGTGTATGTGTGTGTGTGTGTGCGCGTGCGCGTGTGTGGTGTCGAAGTTCATTAGATTTGGTGAGCTTGAGACTCAATTGCCCAACAGCCCTGTACATGTGACAAGTGATATGTTTATAATAGTCTGTAATCTTATGTATTAACTTGTCACACTATTATAGGCCAGGCTGGCCAGCTCAGTACGTGCGTCAATGAATATATGCATAGACTTAATATTTATACATAGGCCTATATAATTACAAATTTACAATGTTGGGCTCTTTGGTAGAATTTGCGACTTTACAATGCCATTACCTTTTGATACGATACGATACCATTAGAAGGTATACATTATTAAGTAAGATTAAGCTTATACTATCTTGGAATAATTATACTTATTATGTACGCAATTTGACGATAGAGGGTAAATTTTGAGTGTGTTCACACTTCACAGTTACAACAGACGTTACGCAGTAGGAATTTTAAAATGTTTCAAATTGTGTTGCTATGGTAACCATTTTTCAGCGCGCCACCTTTTGGCTTTTTTGTTTCCGTTTTCTTTTGAAAAAAACGCACCGGTTACAGTAAGGGTTAATAAACGTTACCATAGCAGCATAAAGTTACTGCAAGTAATCAGACGTACGTTAATTGTCATGACGAGCGAAAAGCAGTGAATCTTATTCGGCTTAATGCGATCTCATCCTTCCCGCTGCTTGGCATTTTGAGTTTTCGACCCAGAGTGAAGAGACCCCGGATTGTACAACAAAGATTTATTACTGTTTTGTTAGATTTTTAGTTACGCAATGCTGTAAAGAATTCATGCGAAGTTTAAATATCTTTCAAAGTACAACGGAGATTGGCACCACAATAAAATCGTGATTAGACAGCGTGCAAAAGGTAACGATTTACTTTCACCAAAATTTTAACACGTCGAGTTCAATATCGTTGGCATTTTGTATTAAAACAAATCGAAATATTAATATAATCAGTTGCTGTTTTCTTGTAATAATATAATAAATTGGATTGGTATAATTTAATTTAAATTATCTCATATGAATTATGCTCGATCTTGTCTTGAATCTCTTGATAAAGATAATAATGTAAATTGAATAAAATTAGGCGGTTAATTTTGGCGCCACCTACCGAATGCAGAAGCAACTGAGACAATAAGGCCCTGGCCTAGATTGGTGCCAGGGCCTAGGCTGGTGCCAGGGCCTATAGGCTAGGCCTAGGCTAGGCCATTGATATTATGTAGGCCGCGGGTCGTGCGAACAGGCCTATGCTAGCCTGCGGACCGATTCCCTTTGGTTTTTATGATATCAGAGATAAGAAAAGCAGTTGAAAGGTTGATAGTCGACGAGAAGAGGTTGTAAGCTCGGATAGCTTACCTGCGACCTTGATTACCGTCTTCAGACATTTCATGACGGTAAGTCTAAGCAGTTTGGCTTTCGGTGACGGTAAGTCTACCGGGTTAGGCTTGTTGCCCGTTCGTTTGGCCCTGGCCTGTCTAGGCCCGTGTTGGGCATATCCTTTAGTGTGGTTTGGGATTACAATGAGTATTATGGCTGGCGGAAATGAATGGCAAGATTTTATCAGATTCTGTCATTTAACTCCATCTATGCATGTCCTGTGGTAGTGCCAGTCCCAAACATGCATAAAGCAGGAGGGCTACCTTAACCATTTTTGTTATGACAGAGTGTAACAGTGACCAGTAACGGTTACCTAATACTTTAACTATGAGAGCGTATTGAATAATAATAATGATAATATTTTCGTTTATTGAAACAATCCGGTTGACACATCGCAACCGGTTACAGTGTACAGTTATGCAATTGAAACAATTCACAAGAACACAAATGACAGAAGACATAAATCTTAACTACTAACAGAACAGACAGCCTGCAATACACCGCGCTAATAGCAGCCTACAAAGCATGTCCGCCCTACGGGACTTGAACTTGGTACCTCTCGCTCTCTATGCCAGTGTGTTATCCAATGCGCTACCGGGCCCCTTGTGAATGCAACTGGGAAACCAGTACAGCTCGTTGTTAAAGTGTTAAGAAGAAGGCTATTTATTCTTCGTTGGTGTTTGAAATTGAGATGGGTTATTTTCTGCCTTGGTAACAAGACACTGTTCTGTTATAGCCGAGGTTATGATGGAATGAAGACCCGCCCTATACCGCAGGGGTTCCAGCTTGTCATGTTTTAACGGCGGGTTTATAATTTATGGAAACTGAAGTGCTGAAGAATTTTATTTTAGTTTTATTTATCTTTTATTTGCCTAACGCTACTAGAAAAATGATGCAAATCAACCGATGGCATTACGCAGTTGTACACAAAGATAAATGAAGACATAAAATCACTTGGACTGACACTAAGGGGAACAATGGACTTGACAAGAGACCGAGGACAATGGAGGTCATTTATTCGTACCCATCGCCGCCAAGTGGCTGGCGTCAGGAACTGATGATGATGATGATGATGAAATAAAGATATGCTGTAATGCTGTTACATGATGTATGTAGTGTCTGCAAAGACGATGTGTATGTATGTAATATAGTGTATGTATGTGTGTATGTATACATGTGTATGCTTGATTTATGTATGTACATAGGTACATGTGTGTGTGTGTTTGTATGTATGTTAAAGTAAGTAAGTATGTATGTCAAATGTGGGTACATTATGTATGTATGTCAACTTTAAGTATGCATGTATGGAAAATGAAAGTAAGAAAGTCTGTATGTATGATGTACCGGGTATGTATAATGTATGTACGCATGCATGTATGTATATATAGGCAGTGACCTTTAATACCTCTCAGACTATGTATGCGAAAGCTGTTATCTGCATCCTAATCTTGCTCTTTGCGCTCTTCAGATCGGCTTGATCTTTTTGTTCCTAGGACTAGGACTGCTCTGGCCCAACACCGGGCATTTTCTGTGGTGGGTCCATCCATCTCAAAAGACCTTCCCATTCACTAAGGGCTAAACTAATGACTGGTTTTTCCACTTCGGTCTCTCGTTCTTCAAAGGCGTTTCTTTTCCCCAGGGGCTTCCGTGCTGAGTGCCTCTGAATGGTTATTCTGCAAGAGGCGCTTTATAATTATTAGATACAATACGATACAATAATTATATGCGTGTATGTATTTATGTATGTTTGGATATAACATGTATCTATGTACGATCGTACATAATATGTATGTTCACATTTGCAAATTTACCAAAACTTATTTGCATTTTCTCTTTCTGCAACTTAATCAATCAATCAATCAATCAATTTCGTTTAATCTCAACATGAAGCTGACAGGTCGCAACTTGTAACAGGTAACAGATAGGAAAAATTGTCTCAGCTCTGACAGTTAGTTATTAAATGGGTTGAGATAGCAAATATTATCTGTGTTCTAACAGTTAAATGGGTTGGGTTCATACGGTACCATTTCATACAGTTACTAAAGAAGAATTAGGCTAGTGGCAATGTTAGTTAGGGCAATCAACGAGGTAACCAATAAGGTATATATATACTGGAGAATATATGTATTGAGTAGATGTTTTTAAATAATACACGAGATATGAAATTGTGATCATCCTTGGTTGGGAGGAGGAAACCGTGTGGCCTCGGTCTTAGCTCATAGCGGAGGTGGAGGCGGTTTGAGTTCTAAGTTAAAAGGCATATATTGTTAATCGTAAAATTTTAACAGTTATGCTAAATGGAGACCACCGTCACGATACAAAGTGACGCATATGATAGTTTCAACCAGCAACAAGGAAGTTTCCTTCCTGCCACCATAAACTTGTTCCCACTTCCCTTATATAAGTAGTTTTCATTATGCTCTTGAAAATTTAAATTCTTTTTCATACGGTACATGTTTGTTTGAAAATAAAGTTCCCACATTTCCTTTACAAATCTTGCCCCCATGCTCGGCACCATCTTTGAAAAAACTGTTTCTCTATCTCTATTACTGACCGAATTCCACACAATGCTCTACATGCAAGATTTGAAAGAAAAAGAAACAAAGGCAGATCAAGACTAAGCTGGATAGGTAATATAAATGAGGACATAACATCACTTGGACTAACACTTAGGGGAGCAGTGGACTTGACAAATGACCGAGGACAATGAGGATTCTATTCTATTCTATTTACGGACTTATAAAGCGCCTCTCACAGTACAACCTAATCAGAGGCGCTTCTAGGGGAACAACCCGTGGAAAAAGAAAAGTCTTAAGAGAACGAGCAGAAACAGTAGATAAGATCTCAGCACGAGTTATAGCAGGAAGGTCATTCCATAGCAAAGGGCCAACAGAGGCCTAGGCACGATGCTGTGCTGTGGCAGTCCGAGACCGAAGAACTAGAAGGTCATGATGGTCTAAAGAGCGGAGTGGACGTCCAGAGGTAGCTGAGATAGGCTGCATGATAAGATCACAGAGGTAGCGAGGAGTTTGACCCAGAAACGTTTTGTATACAGGTAAGAAAGAGAATTTTAAATTGAATCCGAGCAGTTAAGGAAAGCCAGTGAAGGTCTTCACTCTTCAGTCATGAAAGTCGAAATATGAGAGAAACGAGGAAGGCGGGCGATCAAACGAGCAGCTGCATTAAATACCGATTGGAGCGGAGCCATGCGGAGATAATTTATTCGTACCCATCGCCGCCAAATGGCTAGCGTCAGGAACTGATGATGATTGGTGCGGTATGTATCTTGGGATATCCGGACAATTCCCCCGGACAATTCCCCCGGACAATTCCCCCGGACAATTCCCCCGGACAATTCCCCCCGGACATTTCCCCCCCGAACAGTAAGTAGGTAACTCTACCATTGTCAATGATAACTGTCATTAATCCAACTTCTATTGAAGCAAAGACCTTCTTTCATCAATCCAACTTCCATTTAAGCAAAAAATTCTTTCATCAATCCAATTTCTATTTAAACACAGAATTTTCTTCATAAATCCAGCTTGTATTTCAGAATAGAATTACTTTCGTCAATCCAGCTTCTTTCTAACCATAGAATTTGTTTCCTCAATCCAGCTTCTATTTAAGAAAAATAATTTCTTTCATCAATGCAACTTCTACTGAAGTAGGCCTAGAAAATTATTTTCATCGTCCAACTTCGGGGGGGGGGGGGAAATTGTCTGGGGGTGTCCTAGACCCGTATGCCGGGCGTATGAAGAGTTGAGTCTGCTGCCCAGGACCCTGCAACGACCCTGGATAATCCGTTGTCTTGTGCCTTGGATTCAGGTTTCCTGACCTTGGGCGCTTAACAGTCAAATAATTGTAAAGGAATTGGTGTGGTATAGAGAAGGTTGAAGGTTAGCCCATAAACCGTTCTCTGTACAGCCAATCCTTTTCTCTCTGCAGTTGGGGAAGATCTAGGTTGGGTGTGTCAATGGGACAATTAGTTTATTACCCGACCTCTGTGACCTGACCCAGTTTCAGAGGCAAATAAAATGAACCAACAGATGGCCTCTATGTTTAGGTTTGGCTAATTGGCTGCAGACAGAAAACAAACTGATAAAATGAACCAGTGCATAATACAATGCAATACAGTGCAATACAATGTGAGTCAATACATAGCAATACAGTGTGATGCAATACATTACAATACAAAGCAATACAATAGATTACAATGCAATGGAATACAATATGTTTTGCAATACAATGCAATACAATGCCATGCAATGCAATACAATGCAATGCCATACAATACAGTGCATTGCAATGCAAAACAATGCAATGCAAGACTGATTTACAATGCAATACAATACAATGCATTGCAATACAATGCTATACGAGACAATGTATTACAATGTAATTCAATGCATTACAATGCAATACAATAGAACACAATACATTTCGGTGTGACCTTGCACGCGTTACAAATTTATTTAATAATAATAATACAATGCAATGCAAACAATACAATGCATTAGAATGCAATACAATGCAAAATACAGTATGATGTATTGCAATACAATGCAATGCAATATGATACAATGCAGTAAACTAGAAAACAATGTAATCCCGAACAATGCAATTTGAACAAACTGCAACGCAATAAGCTCCAATGGATTTCGAATGAGGAAGCACGCATGAGAGGCTCTCATTGTGACTCTGCTATGAACGAAGGCTTAGCCTGTTTGGGCTTTTTGCTCATCGACTATATCAACTGCCTATTTTGTAAACTGTGAGTGTTTATCTTGCATAAATAAAAGACCACTTGTGGGGCCTTCCATCTCCGATTGGTTAGAGCGTATGCCTTCTGATGTGGAGAGTAGGGGTTCGAGCCTCTGCTCTTGAGACGGTTACTGTGTATAGGGACCTTGAGCAAGACCTTCATGCGATTGATGCTGGGTCATCAGGTAGCGATAATAATAATAATAATAATAATGATAATGATAATGAAATGATAATGAAATGATAATGAAATGATGATGATGATGATGATGATGATGATGATGATGATGATGATGGAGATGATGATGATGATGATGATGATGATGATGATGATGATGATGATGATGATAATGATAATGATAATGATATGATGATAATGATATTGATAATGATAATGATAATGAAAATGAAAATGATAATGATAATGACAATGACAATGCGTATATGGTTCGAGTCTCTCTCTTGAGAAAGGTTTCTGTGTATAGGACCTTGACCAGTCCTTCATGCGCAAGTGCTCGGAGCCATCGAATGATTCTTGGTCATCAGATAGCGATAATAAATTAATAATGATAATGATAATGATAAAGACAATGAAACTGAAAATGAAAATGCACCTTTGTCTCCTCCTTACCTGCGAGGGCCTCTGCGATTTTCGACCTGTGGCCTTATGATTGTATACCTCGCAGGCGCTCCGCTACGTCCCACTCTAGGTGCTTTGCCCGTGTTGGCCCATCAGCTTGAAACTCTCTTCCCCAGTCTCTTGGGGCCCGATAGCGCATTGGATAACATCTGGCGTAGAGAGCGAGAGGTACCGAGTTCGAGCCCATAGGCGGACGTGCTTTGTGTTTGCAGGCTGTCTGTTCTGTTAGTAGGTAAGATTTATGTCTTCTGTCATTTGCATTCTTTTGAATTGTTGCAATTGCATAACTGTACACTGTAACCGGTTGCGATGTGTCAACCGGATTGTTTCATTCATTCATTCATTCATTCATTCATTCAGAGCATTTATATAGCGCCTCTTCAAGAAGCTACTCAGAAGCGCTCCCGGCCCAGCCACGACTGAAGAAAAAAGACTTGAGGGACTTGTAGAACCCTGCCGGATGGCTCACAAGTAAAGAGCGGAGCTTAAGCGGGAGGTCATTCCAGGTGGAAGGTCCCACAACCGAAAAAGCTCGGCGCTGCTTAATAGCCAAGCGTGCCCGTGGAACTAGGAGCTTAGGAGTTTCAATAAAGGAAGAATTATTATTATTATTATTATTATTCTTCGCCTTGAGCTACTAGCCCTTTCACCATCCCAGTTCCGGAGACGCATTAAGACTATCCTGTTCGTTGACCCAATTGCTGCAGGTCGAGAGCGCTGCTGATTTTTGAGCTGCGCTACATAAATGTTCGGTTACAATTACAATTACAATAATAGTGCTGTGACCTTTAGGGGTACGTTTACCAACTTGGACCTTGACGAATAGGGCCCATTCCAGACAGATCTGTGTTTATAAATAATGTTGAAGTCCCTGAGGGTTCATATTTATGTCGAGGCATAAAAAATAAACTAATAATAATAATAATAAGACCTTGATGAATAGGGCCCATTCCAGACGTTTCTGTGCTTCTAAATACTGTTTAAGTCCCTGAAGGATCCTTTTTACCTCAGGGCATAAAACAATAATAATAATAGCATTACACCTTATGCCTAAGGTTCACTCATATATATGCGTTTTACTGTAGCTTAAAGATCATCCTTTTCAGCCGGGTTGGGTCGGGAGCGCTCGTGAGTAGTAACCTCGAAGGGGCGCTATATAAATCTTCATAATGAATGAATGAGTAATTAATATATAATGATAAAATACTTGATAGATTTATAAAATTAATTTACTTAGTTAATATGTAATTGAGCAAACAGCTTTGCTTAAGAGTCACTGTATATGCTGTGTGACAGCTCAAAAGCCTATTATATAATACACATTGTATAATGTATATATATATATATATATATATATACAATGAACTATTATGTATATATATGCATATAATATATATATATAATATATATAGTTCAGTGTTTCTTATTTAAGGGACATTGTGTTTCATGGTGTTCTGTGGCCTAGCACTTGATAAGGGTGATCCCAGTGTCTCTGCAAACATTGACTGACATTGGAAACACAATTGCACCCTCTGTAGAAAATGCTACTTTACTCTGTGAGTCATTTCAGGCGGTTTATTGTTATAATCAGGTCCAGGTAAGAGGTAAGGTAAAACAGCTAACAACGCTAACATTTTCTTAGCCTCGGCATATGAGGGCGGGTGGCGAGTCCTCTCCCTCGCCGTCTCATCTTCCCACCAACAGTTAATAGTCTGACAGTGTAGTCTTAGCTAAGTTGGCTAAGGCTGCAGGTGGAGCAGAAATCTTGAATTAAATTTCTGCCCTTGCGATTGACAGTCCAGCATGGTAACTACTACACCAGGGGTCTCCAAAGTTTTCCAGCGGTGGGCCACATTGCTGACTTTCTAAAGCTCTACGGGCCAAAACTCAGAAGAAAATATTTCTCTGTGCGCAGCTGTCCAGTGAATTGTGAGTAATGCGATGAATGCTTGGATTCATAATGTCTCCGAATATTGTACTCTTTAAGCACTGCAATGGTGTCATTGCATATCAGGCACAGTGCCTTACAAACAGCGACATGGATTTTGGCAATATGCATGTCAGAGTACAGCGGCGTTAAAATTTTCAATTTTCACAATTCAGTTTGTTTCTTCAAGGAGAGTTCCGTGGGCCAGATTAACGGCCTTAGCGGGCCGGATGTGGCCCGCGGGCCGTACTTTGGAGACCTCTGGTTCCTTTCTCTTCCTCTGTTTCAGAAACGCCTGAAGACCATCTTATTTGTTAGAGATAGCACTGACCTGGGTCGGAAGCGCCTCTGAATCTATGAGTGGCGCTATACAAATGTTCAATTACAAGTGCAATTACAAAGTTCACAGTATCGAAAGTGATTTGGTTGAAGTTTTGCGCTTTCGTTTCCTGTTGTTTCTAGTTTTTGACTGTCCAGAGATCGAGTAGTTTCTGATTATCAGCGCTGTCACTGGCATAACTACCTAGCCGGGTGGTCCTTGAACACTCTAAGCGTGGGAGCCCTTAACGATTAATGAAACTGAAGAGTGAAAATAATGAGATAGCTATTTACAACTGCAGTTAGGTAAAAAAAAGAGAAGAGAGCATACTGACATATTAATGTGAAATGTTTCCTAAAAAGTACATGAAATTTTTTAGTTTTAATAGCTTGGGGCCCTTGGCACTTCATGGCTTGTCGGGGCCCTGGACTTTGTCCACCCTTGTTATATGGTTGTTACCCCACTGAACGCTGTGTCATAGCAAATATAATTAGAGTCGCCCTCCAATATTCAGACTTGGGACTGGCACTAACGCTGCCAGGGAACGGGCAGTGGCGGAGTTAACTTGGTTGCTGTTTAACGACACTGTGTCATAACAAAGATGATTAGTGTCGCCCTCCTCCTTTCTCCAGGCTTGGGACTGGCACTACCACAGGTAGGGTAGTGGCGGGGGGGGGCGGAGTTAACCATCCAGGGACTGTATTCCTGTCAAAGTACGATTGAGTAAGTAAGTAAGTGTGACCCAATTCCTCGGTCCAGACAAATGCCATTGGGGTGTGGAATGGGGGGATTATGGGGCATCTCTAAAAGTCTTATTATGAAAGATGTCTTATGGCTGCCATAAGACGGAGAAAGAGGAAGTGGAATGTTGACATAGGGAGAGGGGATTCCCTCATGGAGGGAAAGGGAATGAGGGTGCTGCTGGTCTGGGCGATGGTGGATGAATACATTAAACTGAAGGAGGAAGCCCAGCCTCGAGAGGAGCAGTGTTATTGGACGTTTGAACCTGCCCAAGGGCAGAAATTGAAGAGAGCGACAAAGAGAGAGAAAGCCAGATACAGACAGACAGACAAACCCACAAACAGCGAAAGAGACAGACCGAGATAGACAGACCAACAGATAGAGACAGACAGACAGAGACAGACAGAGATAGCAACAGACAGAGAGGAATACAGAGACTGACAGAAAGACAGACAGAGAGAAACAGAGACAGACAGATAGATAGAGAGAGACAGAGACAGAGATGGGAGAGAGACAGACAGAGAGACAGACTTAGACAGAGAGAGGGGAGAGACAGACAGAGCAACAGACAGTGACCGAGACAGACAGACAGAATGTCTGCTTGAATGCATTTGACGTAGACTGTTAGTTTGCCATTGAGAACGCTTAGGTCTCTTGTCAACCAAGCAGAGGTCTCAAGTTCGTCTGAATGGGTCACGTGAGATTCTCTTTGAGGTTTCGTCTGATGTTGACGGGTACACAGAGACACAGAGACAAACAGACACACAGACAGACAGACTCAGACAGACAGACAGAAAGAGACAGAGACAGACAGACAGAGACAGACAGACCGCAAGTAGACCGCTGCGCAAACAGCGGTAGGGCTGCAGACTGCCTGAGAAGTTGAGCAAACGTTTCGTGTGTTGAATTTCTCCAGTTGGCTTCTCGGATTACCGTTTATGGCGAGAATATGATTTAGCCTGACACGCAGACTAAAGGGCTTCTAAATGGCTGTGTGAAGAAGTCTCTCCAATAGGTGGTAATGTGTAAACTTGTAACCTATATATAGGGACCGTGTGGCCTTGAAACTGCTCGTTTTTCAATGAATTGATTGGGTAAGATCCTTCACTAAACTCCGCCACTGATCTTACTATGGCAGTGCCAGTTCCAGGTCTAGAGAAAGGAGGAGGGCGACGCTAATCATCGTTGGGGCCCGATAGCGCATTGGATAACATCTGGCGTAGAGAGCGAGAGGTACCGAGTTCGAGTCCCGTAGGGCGGATATATATGCTTTGTAGGCTGCTATTAGCGCCGTGTATTGCAGGCTGTCTGTTCTGTAAGTAGTTAAGATTTATGTCTTCTGTCATTTGTGTTCTTGTGAATTGTTTCAATTGCATAACTGTACACTGTAACCGGTTGCGGTTTGTCAACCGGATTGTTTGAATAAACGAAAATATTATTATTATTATTATTATGTTATGACACAGTGTCGTTAAACAGCAACTAACTAACCAACTTTGCTTTTACAGAGCTCTATTAGGCCAATATAATTTCTGTTGACGTCAACGGCCTTTGTTGTTATAAGATGTTGTTAAACTCTGGATTCATTTTACTATGGCAGTGCCAGTCCTACGTCTGGAGAAAGGAGGAGGGCGACGCTGAGCATCTTTGTTATGACACAGTGTCGTTAAACGGTTGTAACGTTGTCCTTGTTTTGACACGAACAGTCTCGTCTAGATCTATGTATAGGACTATGTAGGTGTTATAGAATCTTATACAAATGCCCATTAATAATAGCATTTGATGTGTATATTTAAGTAATTGTTCAGGATAAACTCTATTTTAGTGTAGGACACCTACAGTAGGGGGCGTTACAACGGTAACTAACCAACTTTACCACCACTGCCCGTTTGAATGGTGCCACGCCATTTAAGGTAGGGACAGTGCTAGCCCAAGATTCAAATTCCGTGAACCAGCGACCTCACGCACAGTTCAGCATGGGATGTATGCTTTAACCGATGCAGCAGAGTGTTTTTGGTTGACAGTGGGAAGACAAGGAAATCTTAAACCATTGGTGGCGTCTGGTCGAAATTGGATAGATCGGGAAACTGGAAAATCAGGCTCGGGTTGTATAAAGCTCATTGAAAGAAAACAGGGTAACTCTCAAGGCGTAAGGAAGTAAATAATGAATTTATAGCTTTGCACCATCCACTGACAATGGCCGATCGCCTTTCTTCCCAATCTATTTTGATACCGAACCCTTTTGATCTAAAATAAATTAATGGGTTTTGACGGAACCCCGACCTAGCCAAACCATATTCTGGTATATGTAGCACCTGCATGTGAAGTGGACCAATAGGGTATATAGGTTTAATTAATAAAAGTGATCGGGATAGGCCCTATATACAGTTTTAATCCATAAAAATTAGATTAGAAACTAATTTTAAATAAAATTTTCACACGGAACCCTTGTCTTCACATCGGAGTCCGATTTCTGATGTAGCAACACATTCAAACAACACTTTTATCCTATTTTCCCCTAAGGGGTCGTCCATTAATTATGTCAACAAATTTTAGGCAGTTTTGACCCCTCCCCCCTTGTCACCAACTGTCAAACATTGACGAACCCCTAAAAAATTATGTCAACAATCCCAGACCCCCTACAAAAAAGGAACACAATGGCTCAATACATGTAGAATAATTTTATTTTTATTTTCTTACACTAAAAATGCAATCTCGAATTTCAAAATATATGAGTTTAGTTTATTACCAGGTTTTAGTAGTATTAAACATTAAGTACTTTATAAATTTTTAGCATTATTTAATGTTTTCGCTACCATTTTGAAGGGTCTGTGTTGATTCATTGGAAAAAAATTTTGATGTCAAATTGTACCGAACCCCCTCCCCTTGTCAACAACTGTCAAACTTTTCCAAACCCCCTTCCCCCTATTTTGTTGACATAATTAATGGACGACCCCTAACGAACCCTTGTCTTCCCCTCATGGAACCCTAGGGTTCTGCGGAACACACTTTTGGAAATGCTGGCCTAGATAACCAAATCCTGTTGTAATATAATTATTCGTTTATTGATATGAAAGTCTAGGGTTGTTAATATCGGATTTTTTGGAAAACCGATTATCGGTTTTGGAAATCCGATTTTAAACCGATTATCGGTTTTTATTGGCCTTCATAGAAAATTTAATATATGATCATATAATGCAAGTTACTTTGTATTGTATTGTATTGTATTTGAACACTTGTTATAGCGCCCCTACCAGATTTCCCATTCAGAGGCGCTCCCGACTACTGCGCGAACGCTGAATCGGAGTTTCACGCCGAAGCGCATGAGCAATTGCGAGTGAAGGACTTGCCCAGGGTCCCTACGCGGCGGCTTTGAGGTGGATTCGAACCCGCAACCCTCCAGCTGCAAGGCACCAAACATACCCCCTTGAGGTGGATTCGAACCCGCAACCCTCCGGCTGCAAGGCACCAAACATACCCCTATACCACCGCGCCCCACGTAACGTATGTACATGCAACGCAATTTTTGTCAAAGTTCTCCGGCAAATCAGATTTATTAATACTAGATAAATAATTAATTAATAATAATAATAGATAAAAACTAGACAAACCGGGGAATAAGCGGATCTCCAAATAGATTGACATCAAAGACAAGTCACCCGTTTAGAGGCAATGCCTGTGGTCTATTAGGCAGGCTGCAGATCTGGTGGTGAATGGTGTTGCAAGAGATCTCCACAAAACGCTGTCTCTGTATGTCTGTCTGTCTCCCTGTCTCTCTCCCCTCCCTTCAGACTTGAATTTATCCCTTCCAGAGAGGGTCAGCCACTATTTCAGATTGCAATCGTAGCCCTGATGATTTGGCCAGCCGCCGGACACTGTCTTCGTGGGTTTAGCCATGTATTTGCACTGTTCAAAGAGGTCTTAATACCCCACCCCAAGATCAAAGATCAACCGACGGTGACTCTCAGATGTTTCACACGCTTGCCTTGCCGACGGGTTGAGCGTTGTTGGGGTACAGCCCTCCTCCCTCGTGTGATCAATATTAGGACCTCGAACTGTCTGATGAAGGCCGTTATTGTACACCCAAGAGTCATTAATTTAAGTCCGCCTGCTGATAACTCCAAAGTCGCTAATGATCTGTGTGAGAAATCATAGAAAACGCAACTGCGGGTTACAAATTCCGGATTTCGGATAATTGTGGCATTGTAATTTTCACTACGAAAATGATACGAAATTCGATTATCGTTTTGACAATGATGAAAACCGATAATCGTTTTGACAATAATGAAAACCGATAATCGTTTTCTAAACCGATAATCGGATTTTAACATCCCTATATGAAACAGTCTCAAACAGACGCTGGTAGATCCACCAGGCCTACCAGTGCAAAGATGATGTGGTAATAGGAAAGTTTAGAATGAGTGTTGGGTTTTTAGTCATACAGTGTCAGAATATATCACCAAGAGAGCTTCTATATATTGTGGTAGGAGACACAACAGAGCATCAATCAGAGGCAGAGTATATTATTATGTAGTGCTTGAGTGCAAGATCTGTTGCTTTAAAGGGCGGGCTGCAGAGAGCCGAGATATGTCGGCTGATTTAAATGTAATCACTGCATGACAGATTTAAAACTGGATTCTTTGCTCGGTGGGGGGGGGTTGATGAATGGAGTTTGGGTGGTCTATCGGTGGCACACTCCCTTATGATTGCAGGTTCGAGCCTGGTTAGCGGTCCCCCTTGCAAAGGCCCTAGGGTGCACAATTGTCTGTCAATAGAAGAGGCAGAGGCAGTTGAGTTTGGTACTTAAGCCAGAGTTGGAAAGTATACATTATAAGTATTGAGATGTGCTGACCCAGTGTTAAGGGTCCTTGGGATTCCTCCACTCCGCACTGCCCGTACTCTGGTAGTGCCAGTCCCAAGTCTGGGTAAGGAGGAGGGCGACGCTAATTATTTTTGGATGGCAAACCCATGGCATATGTGCCCAAAGTTGCACGCATTAAAATTTTGTGGGCATGCAGAATTTGAAGTGTCCCCCAAAATTTCAAACTTAGAAATACAAAATCAGTGTAGGAATCCACATTTTCTTTTATGAAGGACTTTACTGTAACACCATTCTAAAACACCATTCTTCGAAATAATGTCTTTTAATTCATTTTTGGTACGCTTTATCAATTACATGTACAACCTACATGAGAAAAACAATTATATACTGCAAACATCCTATGGTATTTTTTAAATGTTTTAGCGGCATTTTGGTACTCATCTTAAAAAGGTTCGCCATCCCTGTGTTAGATTGTAATTGTAATCTGACATTTATAGAGCGCCACTTCAAAAGAAACTCACGAGTGGCTCTCCCGACCCAAACCAGTTAAATTACTGTCGAATAACACAGACTTCAGGCACTTGCTAAACTGTGGAAGGGATCTTGTTATGGATGTAGCAATGCGTAGCTACTGTTCAATGAGTTCATTGTTGTCCAATGACATAGGCCATAGTTCTGTCTTTTGTGTGTATGTGTGTTCTTTGTGACCCTGCGTGTGTGTATGTGTGAGTGTGTGTTTGGGCACACTCTAATTGTCCCCCATGCGGATCTGTTTGTCTTTTGACAACATTGGGGATTAACCCTGAGTAACCCAACGACCTCTATGCATCATAATACCCTTTCCGCCCACGTGGATCAATTTGGACCCTTTACCCCAAACAAAGAACACACTGACCTTGGTTATACTATGACCCCCTTACTCATGAATTGCCCAGCCCTGGTGACTTCGGGGCCTGAGGGTCGTTACTCAGAAGTACCCCCCCCTTCCAAGTGGGGTAGAGGAATTGCCCTAGTTGTGGGAGAGGGACAGAAGATTGCCTTTGCGGTTTGGACAACTTTGCTAAGTGGATGGTCATTCTGTGTACAGTTGAATCTTAGCTGAATATTATACAGGTGTGGGTGAGTCTCATGAGAAGTATTTATACAGGTTAATTTTATGTAAATCTGTTCTATGTTGATTTAGAAGTCATTATAATAATATGTTAAGATTCACCTGTATGAAAATTTGGATTGTTGTATGTAAATATAGGTACAGGTGAATCTTAATTTGAATCTATGCAGAGGTGGGCATCATTAGTTAAATTGCTAATCAATTAGAATTAGAATTAGCTGCTGAAATTTGTTAATTGATTAGAATTAGAATTTAAGCAAAATCTCGTAGAGCCAATTAGAATTTATTAGAATTGGCTGTTTGTCTAATTGATTAGCTAATTGATTAGAATCTAATCGATTAGTTACCCATCTCCAAATCTTTGTACAGGCTAATCTTAGTGTGGCTGATTCACTTTTCAAAACTGAATGAGATTAATTAGTTACATATATGTGGGGTGCGGTGGTGCAGGGGTATGTTCGGTGCCTTGCAGCCGGAGGGTTGTGGGTTCGAATCCACCTCAAGCCGCCGCGTAGGGACCATGGGCAAGTCCTTCACTCGCAATTGCTCATGCGCTTCGGCGTGAAACTCCGATTCAGTGTCCGCGCTGTTACAGTAGTCGGGAGCGTCTCTGAGTTGAAATCTTGAAGGGGCGCTATAAAAAGTGCTCATACAAACAAACATACATACATACATATTCACATTAAATCTGAGGCATATATCTTTATATAAATTCCAGGAATGCCAGAAGGCAAGAAATGGAACTGGATATTTTCCAGACGGAGCCAGTTCTGATTCATTTTAAAAAGTGAATCAACCAGACTGTTATAATTTTTAGCCTCATCGCCTGATTCATTTGGGATCCTGAACACCGGTGTTAGTTGCTACGGTTAACGAATATCACCGGAGGATTTGTAGGAAAGGTTTAAAAGGTGTTGAAATGATGTGAACGGAGGTGAAAATGTACAGATGTTGCGAGGAATAACCATCTATCTACTCACTGATATACTCTGCTCTTGAAACTGACTGTCTGACTACATGCAGACACTACAGATCATATGTAGAGTTGTAGATGTAAATTGTCTGGTATCATGCCCACTGCCAGTAACTTGCATCTATTTTTTCTTCCCAGAAGAAGGAAGCATTAACAATGACTGTACTTTAGACAGACAGACAGACAGACAGACAGACAGACAGACAGACAAAGACAGTCAGAGACAGACAGCCAGACAGAGACAGACAGACAGACACATGTTTATGTACAGTATGTATGTATGTTCGTACAGAATGTAATATGTTTGTATGTGTTTATGTTCAGTATGTATCTATGTATGTTGTATATGCTTATAACCATAGCCATAAATTATGTCATTATGCATACTTGTGTTTATGTACAGCATGCATGTATGTTCATAAAGTATGCATTATCTATGTATGTGTGTATGTACAGTATGTATGTATATATACTACAGTATGTATTATGTATGTATGTATATGCTTATATATGTATGTATATATATATGTGATAGATCACAGTGATTATTAGATGTTCGGATACATCAGTGTCTGATCTTGCAGACATTTCTCTTAAGGCCATCGCTTTTTTCGGCAATCCCTTTGAGCACATGCCACACAGGTTGCGTGTTCGACTTGAAGAGGCACTCGTCATGAAAATGATGGCCCAGAAGATTAGTTACACAGTTCGACAATGCATGTCGCTTCTTATTGTAAACGTTCACGTTTTCTATAGCCACCATTCGACCCTGACTTCAACCCTGATCATTTTTCAATGAATTGAAGGGGTATGATCCGTCACCACCGCTGCCCCTTTGAACGGATGCCATGCCTTTAAGGTCCCCGTGTACGGACTGTGTGCTAGCCTGAGATTCCAACCCTATGGCCTCATCTTTGCTCAAGTTTCAATGAGTTGAAAGGTTAAGATTCTTCACCACCCCGCCCTTTAAAGTCCCTGTGTACGGGCCGTGTTAGCCCGAATGTGTCACAAGTAGTCACCATTGGTATGCGAACCGGTATCTTCAGGTATAGAGGTTCATGCAACTTACGCTGTAACCGATGTAGCTATATGGTACACAGAGATGGATAATTAATCCATTAGAATCTAATTGGATTAGAAAATTCATTAGACAAACAGCTAATTTTAATTCTAATCTATTAGCTACGAGATTTTGCTAATTATAATTTTAAACGATTAGCAAATTTTAGTAGCTAATTCTATTTGATTAGCATTTTAAATAATCGATTAGCTAATCGATTAGACATTTTTAGACGAACAGCGAATTCTAATCGATTAGCTACAAGGTTTTGCTAATTCTAATACTAATCGATTAGCAATATATCTAATCCTGTCCATCTCTGCTGGGCCAGTGGTTACGCAGACAGTTTGATAATGAATGTCGTTTTAACCTGATGGACCTGGATTCGAATCCCGGTTATTGAGATAAAAATCCGACGCGTTAATCTCTAGGCAACTGTGGCGCTTCTGCAGCCAGATGGGAGGGAGTTCGCTAGAAACATCTTCACCCTAACCTCATCTCTCTCTCCCCCCCCACCTAACCTACCTATTACGGCGGGTGTGTTACCCGGTCGTACCCTGCACGGTTGGCATTTATAATAGTTTACCCAATTCTATATTAAACCCCACCATTGCTGTACTCAGGCAGTGCCAGTCCCTAGCCTGGTGAAAGGAGGAGGGCGACGCTAATCATTTTGTTATGACACAGTGTCGTTAAACAGTAACTATAACAACCATCATTGACAATTATTAGAACCTGTTAAAGGTCCGGCACGTTTGCCAGACTCGCTGGTGCGTTCATAGACAAGTTCATATATAGGAAAATTGATGTTTATGGGCTAAACGCCGAAGCAGCATTAGCTATTTATTAGTTTTACATGTGGGGACAATAACGGTCGAGGTTCTTTTATGACAATCTCCAACCAAAAATGTCTGGAATCTGAGGCATTGATGTACACTCGTGGTTTTCAACCGGGGTACCATCGGGAGTGCAAACAAATGAAAAGTTGTTTTTTGGGTTTTTGTTTTTAAGATTTTCCTATTTCTGATCATAAACTCATAAAAATGGCATGAATACCTTTCAAAATTCAAATTAATCAGATGCATAAATGAAATTAACTGGAACAGTATAGAACCGTAGAATGTCATTTGACGAAACTAACAATTGTTAAGAGAGTTGAAGAGACGCCATTTTGGCATTTATAATTTCTAATTTTGTAAAAAAAATCAAATTTTGCAGATTTCTGTTTTTTTGTGTAAAAAAACCCCCAAAACAAAACAAAACCTTTAACAGCCCTGGGTACCACCGAAGCCTTAGGTTCCATGTGCCTTGGCCAGGAGTTCTGCCTTAGTGCAATATAAAGTTAAAAACACCAAATGAATTCACAAAAGGATGAGCAGTGAACAGAATTCTTTGCCGCTTTCAGTCATTCTAGCTAGACATGATTCTGTGGTAAAATAATTAACATTATTACGTGATTATCTCACTATAACAAGGTATAATTACTTTTATGTCTTGAGAAATTGGATGTGTTGGGTTCCGTGAGCAAATGAGTGCTTGATGCAAGGTTCCATCTCTAAAAAACGTTGAAAACCACTGAGTCGCATGCGTATGCAAACGCCAATAGAAAAACACTATGCAGCAATGCAATCATCGATGCAAAGAGCAGGTTTTGAATGAGACTTGATGCAGTCGAAACGGCTTTCACTTCGCTTGCCTTTTTTGCACAAGGTTTGGCTCTGTGAGGCCAAGACAGGAGCAATAATCATGCTCACACGACTTTTTGGGAAACATTAACACTATGAAAAATAATACAGTGATGTATACTCTGATATCGGATATAATGTATATAGTTTTATCAACCCTAGGCATGTACTTTGGCTGAGGTTCAACACTTCCCAGGCCACTGCTTTCTTGTAACAAACAAGACATTATAATCGCTATCTTATAACGTACAAAGCGCTTGTTCTTTAGTAAACTTCTTTGCAGCCATGTAAAAATGTCAAAATTGATCGCAAAAGTGTCTAATGTTATCGTAATAAAATATATTTTTGTATATATAAGCCTATAGCGTTAACAGCACTATCATTTGATACATCTATACTTACTCCAATAGATTTTAGATTTTTACATCTTATACGTTACAGGCAGTAATGTATAGAACTCCGCCACTGCCTTATAGTCAGGTGGTACCAGTCCAAAGCCTGGATAAAAGGAGAAGGGCGACGCTAATCAACAATTTTGACGGGAATCCATTGGTTGGTTCCACACGTGTGTGTGCAGGCCCCCACTGGTGACTCTTTCAGTTTACTGTGGATTGTTTTGCTAACTAGTGTAATATATTCGTTCGTAATGACACTTTACAAAGTTTACATCATAATAGGCTAGCACAGACAGCGCCTCTGAGTAGATATCTTGAAGAGGCGCTATATAAATTCTCAGAATGAATGAATGAATGACACAGCATCTTTAAACAGGAACTACCTATCGACCTGGATTTTTGTATTAATAAGCCCTGTGCTTTGACTGTCTACTCGTGACCTTGTCATTAATGTTGATGAGAGCGGACACTTGTGTTGCCAGAGTGTTAATCTTTTTGTAGGTAATCGCTGTAATTGTTAAAAATAGTGTCTTTATGAACATAATTAACTTTATATAATAATAATTGGTGAGCTGATTGTATTGTTTGCTCTGTAACTGTTAACACTGTTGACATATTATATAACCAGGCACCATTGTAACATTTTTTTAGCTATTATGTGTCTTAAATGCATGCATACATGCATGCATGCATACATCCATCCATCCATCCATCCATCCATCCATCCATCCATCCATACATCCATCCATACATCCAACCATACATCCATCCATCCAACCATACATCCATCCATCCAACCATACATCCATCCATCCAACCATACATCCATCCATCCATACATCCAACCATACATCCATCCATCCATCCAACCATACATCCATTAGAGGTCTGCGGGTACAGCATTTTTGCTACCCGACCCGTACCCGTAACACAGAACCGTTACCCGTACCCGACCCGTACTCAAAATTACTACCCGACCCTGCCCGTACCCGCGGGTATACCCGTACCCGTACAGTACCCGTCACGTCATTAACACGCCTTCCCAAAGTCCCTATTCCTACCAGGCCAATAGGCTTACAACTCAGCATGCAGTGATAATAATAAATAGGCTGATAATGATGATGATAGTAGTAGTAGTTGTTCTTGTAGTAGTAGACCTAGTAGTAGAGGTAGCAGTGGTGGTGGTGGTGGTGGTGGTATAGTTGTTGTTGTTGTTGTAGTGGCAGCAGCAGCAGCAGTAGATGATAATAATAGCAGCAGCAGCAGAAATATTATATGTAACGGTGACATTGTAACCCCAAAACTTCACGTCGGCACGGGTAAAACCGGGTATACCCGTACCCGTGATGACCCTACCCGTACACCCTAATCTCCGTGAAATTCGTACCCGACCCGTACTCCGACCCGCGGGTAAGCGGGTCGGGCACGGGTAAACTCCGCTGGTACGGGTATACCCGCAGTCCCCTAACATCCATCCATCCATCCATCCATCCATACATCCAACCATACATCCATCCATCCATCCATACATCCAACCATACATCCATCCATTCATCCATACATCCAACCATACATCCATCCATCCATCCATCCATCCATCCATCCATCCATCCATCCATCCATCCATCCATCCATCCATCCAACCATTCATACATCCATCCATCCATCCATCCATCCATCCATCCATACATACATACATACATAGATGCATACAAACATACATACATACTGTATTGTTTGACAGTAATTTAACGGGTAGAGGTCGGGAGCGTGACTGATGAGTTTATTCTTGAAGTGGTACTTTAGAAATGTCATGTAAACAATTACCTACTTACCTACACACACACTTAATGGTTTGGAATGGGCTCCCATTAGCATTACGCCTTATGCCTACATTGCCTAGGGTTCACTCAGATGCTTTTTACTATAGCCTTAAGACCGTCCTTTTCAGCCAGTTGGGTCGGGAACGCTCCTGAGTAGTAACCTTGAAGGGGCGCTATATAAATCTTCGGAATGAATGAATGCATGAATATAAATATATATATATATACATTAATATAAAATATTAATGTATATATAGAATGTATATATGCATGTATATAATACATTCTTACAGGCACACATACATGTAAATATACATCCATACTATTACTTGTATATGTACATACCTATGCACACATGCTTACATAAACACACACATATATTACATACACACATACATACACACATACATACATACACACACATACATACACACATACATACATACACACACATACATACAGACATACATACATACACACATACATACATACATACACACATACAGACATACATACATACACACATACATACATACATACAGACATACATACACACATACATACATACATACACAGTTACACACACATACATACACACATACATACAGACATACATACAGACATACATACACACATACATGCAGACATACATACATACACATACATAGATCTATCACTGACAATGGCCCAAATACCAAAATAACTTTGAAGGTAGTGAAGTACACTTGAGTTTTCCTTGTATATCCAATCAATTCTGCCTTTGCTGTGTGCTATGCTCAGCCACAATAGACTGGAAATCCTTCGACTATATAATATTATAGTCGAACTGTTGCTGTTAGTGCAATATGCGCTCTTACAGAACCAAGATAGACAGTGGTTGGATTAGAAACAATGTTAGTTGTTGATGTAAATAGAGATCCATGCATAGGATTTTAGGTCGTGATAGTCAGAGTTTCACACTCGAAAAACGATACCGTCGAGTTACACTACAAGCGAATTGTGTATTCTGTATTGTTTTGACAGCATAACAATGCCAGCATCATTTGGGGGCCCTATAGCTCATTGGATAACACACTGGCATAGAGAGCGAGAGGTACCGAGATCGATCCTGTAGGCGGACATGCTTTGTAGGCTGCTATTAGCGTCGTGTATTGCAGGCTGTCTGTACTGTTTGTAGTTAAGATTTATGTCTTCTGTCATTTAATGGTGTTCTTGTGAATTGTTTCAATTGCATAACATGTAAATGTACAGCGCAGTGCGTTTGTCAGGCGCTTCAATAAAGAAAAGATTATTATTATTATTATTTGTAGCACTTTTCACAGTATTCACATATGGGTTCGTATACCCTAACATATGGGACCATTTCTAAGACATATGAAGCCCATATGTAACACAATATTATATGACAGTATTCCTGTATATGGGTTTCATATGTCCTTTCATTTATTATGCACACACGATCACTTGATAGTCTAATATAAAATGTACATAAAATAATAATGTATGTATTATGTGCTTATGTATGCATTTATATATAATATATATATGTATATTTATCCATGTGTATGTATACATATATATATAGGACTGGGCATTTAACGTGTTATTAACGCGATTAATGCGTGAGTTAATTAACGTGATTAAATTTGTTAGCGCCGTTAACGCTATTGTCACTGCGCCTAATTATTTCTAGAAATGCACTAAAACAATTCTTGATAAAACCGCTCAGATTAAACTTTAAAGTAAAAACTAAAAAGTAAAAACAAGTACAATAAAAGCGTGTTTGCGTTTTGTTTATTGACTGCAAGCATTTACATAGCGCATATTCAACGTAGCTACTCAGAGTCGATAGAGTAGTTTTACTTGTTATCTATTGTGACATGCGTTAAAAATTAATCGTGTTATTAAAAATTTTAATTGTGTGATTAATTTCTATGAAAATTTTTAATCGTTGCCCACCTGTAATATTTATGTATATAGCCTTGACTCAGATTCGCATTTCTGTGTGACTTTGCACACATTAAAAATGTTTGTAATAATAATAATGATAATCATAATAGTAATAATAATAATAGTAATAATGATGATGATAATAATAATAATAATAATAATAATAATAATAATAATAATAATAATAATCAATATATATACATGATGTGTATTGTGATGTTCAAGGTTTTCATTTATCTGTTGCAGGTGAAACAAGGGTTTAGTGCTGACAGTTAAAGCGCCACCTAGTGTAGGACGGGTGAAGAATATCTTGCGGACGTTGTGTTGCGGAGGAGATAAGGGCGGGATTTTGTCGTAACAGCAGAGGAATGTCTTCAGGGGACATGGATTACTACGCCCTGCTCGGCGTCCCAAAGAACGCGTCCGAGAGCGACATCAAGAAGGCGTATGTATTTGTTTCTTGCCAATATTCTGTGTTTTTTTGGGGGGAGGGCGGGGGGATTTTGATCTTACTTGCCCATCGATTTTGTCTTGACTGAGTGCCTGTGAATTAGCTGGTACTTGTGACTTCACGTTTTTGGTGCTTTAGATGTCTTGAGAATAGCTGGTTCACGCGACTGCTTTTTGGGTGCTGTAGAAGTCTCGAGAATTAGCTAGTTCCCCCGACTTCACTTTGATGGTCCTGTAGAGGTTTCGAGATTTATTTGGTTCCTGCGACTTCGGTTTTTGGGCCTTCGAAGTCTCGAGAATTATTTGGTTCTCGCGACTTAGGTTTCGGGGTGCTGTAGAAGTCTCGAGATTACGATTACAATAAAATTATACTCCCAAGATTCATGCGTAGGGTTGCCAGATACATGGATAGTCAAAGGAGGACACAGAAAGCTGGATAGGAAAACAAAGGAGGAGGCATTGAATGTTTCACTCCGGAGTCAGAGGTCTCCTAAGTAACCAAGAAACGATCTCGCATGGGAAAGCTGTAAGCAGGGCCATATTATCCATTAGGCACAGTAGGCACTGTACCTAGGACCTAGAAACCATTCAGAGACCTGTATACGCAAGTCTGAAACCGGAAATATTGCATTAGACGTTAGTTGATAATAACCAGAATATATTAAATAATCAACACCACAAAGAGTAAAGTGAGATTTAAAATAAGAAACTGGGTGTGTACGTGAGTCATGATTAAACACGACTTCAATAAATAATGTGCATGAGTAATTATGCGTTTAGATTTAAAGCAGAGCTGGCAGTTGAGGACTACGAATGCGAAAGTGCCTAAGGCCTATGACGAACTTAAAACGGTCCTGGCTGTATGAAATCAATTGAGGCTTTTATCATAATGTTGCAAAGTATTTATTTAAGCAATCAATTGCACCTTGTTGATTGGGTACAGTATTTCTCTGGGGAAATAAAGAAGTTACTAGATTGGACTGTTTACCTGGTAGAGTCCGAGGGGAACTTAAGGACAACATGCACGAAATTTTATATCTCGTTTGTTATTCCTGAGCTCTTACTAAGCTATTACTTCATACTAACACTATACTATCTATTTTTTTCTGTGTATACCTTGTGTCTGTTTACACAATAAACGAATATATGATGCGTGTAAAGTCGTTAAAAACTGCCATGAAATAATATTCAATAGCCCAAATCAAGAAACTTACAAAATGCCAGACATTTTCCGGACATTTTCCGTTTTTTTTAAGCTTTGCCCGCCGGACAGAGGACATGAGGCCAAAGAGAAGGACATGTCCTCCTTTTTCCAGACGTCTGGCAACCCTATTTAAATAATCATGCCTGACTCATGTCTGTATATTTTTCAGCTATCGTAAGATGGCACTGAAATGGCATCCCGACAAAAATCTGGCGAACCAGGCAGAAGCGGAAAAGAAGTTCAAGGAGATTTCCGAGGCGTACGAAGTCCTGTCCGACCGTAAGATCTGGTCCAAGACTTCCTTCTAATCTAATCTGGATCTAATCTTTCCTCTAATGTAGTCATTAATCTAATATTGTCTCTGATCTACTCTTGTTTCTAATTCAGTCTTGCCTCTAACCTAATTTTACCTATAATCTTGCCTATAATATAATCTTGTCTGATGTCTAATTTAAATTTGCCTCTAATCTACTCTTGCTTCTATTGTAGACTTTCTTCTAATCTAATCCTGCCTGCAATATAATCTTGACTCTAATGTAATCTTTTCTTTAATCTATTCTTATCTTTATTGTTATCTTGCACCTAATCTAATCTTTCCTATGATCGAATCTTGAGTGAGATATAATCTAAGTGTGAGTCTAATTTGATGATGCTTATAATTAATAATATAATAGAAGAGTCATAGTGTCAACTTTCAAGTTACGCATAGCCGGCATACCAGGATGAGTACCAGCCACTTCGTTAGGGGGCGACACCAAAATTTTACACAACGCACTACGCGAGTGGGAGGAGGGTTGGAGGGAGGGAGGGAGGAACGGAGAGATGGAGGGTGGGAGGGAGGGAATGAAGAGGTGGAGGATAGCAGGAGGTAGGGATGGAGGGACAGAGGAAGGGAGGGAGGTAAGGAAGGCATGGGGATAGGGAGAGGACTTACGTCAATCACGTATCACGTGATGACGCATCTCTTGACATTTTCAAATTGTTTTTTAACTGTCTTAGGACGGGCAAACATTCTAGTCTAATATTATCTTGATTCTAGTCGTATCTCATCTTGCTTATAATCTGTTCTTGCTTCTGAGCTATTGTCTAATCTAGAAGTCTCTGTAATAATATATTCTTCCTTATCTAATTTTTCATATAATCTATGTTTGCTTCTAATTAATTATTAATCTAATATAATATAATAATACTTCTGGTGTAATCTTGCTTATGGATGCACTCCATAACTTCATCCATGACTAGCATAACTGTTCTCAGCGACTAGCATAACTGCCAGTAGTTCTGAAATGCTGTGCTCCGGGAATAGGTATGCAACCCTGATGGGTCGGCAAGAGGATTAGGCGTGCATGTCCTGGTTTGGGGTTGAACCCTTGACCTTTGTGCCGATAAATCCTCATACCATAGCAGCGTCCAACCCACCAATCAGCCACACGTATCGTAAATCATTATAGACAGTTGGCTAAGCAACATTTCTTCACTCACAATCAGAGGCTCGTTTATCAGTAGGTGCACTAGACGCCCCTAAATCTCAGAGGCCCCCAAACGAATGAAATTTTTTCAATAATAATAGAAATAACGTTTTTGAATTTTGAATTATTTTAAGGATAACCTATTTTCTATTTTTTGCAGTTTAGCATTCACATAACAGTATATTAGACCTATTGTAATTTATAATTGTTTTGTTCATTTGGGCTAATTTTTGTGCAAGATAACATCAAACTTGTTAGCAAGAAATTTTTTGCAAAATTTCGTCAATCTTGCTAGCAAGTTTTACGTAAAAGGTATTTTAGCGGTAAAATTAAAGGTAATCATTAATCATTGACCATTAGGCTACATGGGTTTCAGCGTTCGACGAATACAAGTTGTATTGACGAAAAGAATTCTTGTTAAATAGAAATCAGATTGATGAAAATATTTTTCCTTGAATAGAAGTGGGATTGATGAAAAGAATCTTGCGTAAATAGAAGCTGGATTGATGAAAAGTAATTCTTAATTAAATAGAACTTGTAATGATGAAAAATAATTCCTGCTTAAATAGAAGCTGGATCGATGAAAAGGATTCTCGTTAAAGTAGAAGTTGGATTGAAGAAAAATGATAATGCTGCAACGAACAAGCATTAAAATACACTTTAACCAAGACTGATGCAAAAGACAGCATTGGCCATTCTCCGTGTTCCACAAATGTGAATATGTCGTTGCAACAAACAAGTAGGCCTACTGTAGCCTACACTTATAAATATTCCTGTGTTTTCTTTTGACTAAAATCAATAACTTCACATTCCTTGAAAATAACTTCTAGGCCTAACTATTCATAATTACAGCGTCAATGACACTCACAAAAACGGCTTCAACTTCGTGGGTTTTTGCACATGATAAGTGCTCAGTCTACAAACGTCTACACTCTACAAGCTCAGAAGGGCCCCAAAAATGTTTGCGCCTAGGGCCCCGTTTTCTGTAAACGAGCCTCTGCTCACAATTGCTCAGCGCCATCGATTGATGCTTGGCCATTAGATGGTGGTGCATGCTTAGCCTAATAAATTCATAATAATAACATTAATAATTTCATTGGCAGTCGTTTTGGCCCACACAAGTTTTCAGGCAGCCACATTTTGTAACTAAGTTCTACAATTGAAGCCATGCTTCGATGGTTTGCAAATATTGACTGTGATTTCCAAGTAGAATTTTAATGACGACTTTTTTGCATTAATATAAAAGCTTAAAGCGCGCGGGGGCAGATTGAATTGCACTGAGTGAGCGTAAATTTAGGTCCTAAGTAGACAGTTTTACTGTGTTGTGTCAGCATTGTTTGCTGTATGCTAAAGTCTGCTTATGATGGGCTTCGTCATAGGGGGCCATCCATAAAGGACCTCTGCATAAAAAGTTAATGATCTTTTGATGCCTCTGAACTCTAGTCGTCTATTTGCATTATCCCCCATCCTGTTTGAAGATACAGAATTGGGGAGGGGGTTTATGGTAATGGTAACACTCTGGCACGAAGCGCAGACGATCAGCACGGACGTGGGATTGCTTCCTGTTGCCCTCCCAAAGGTCGACTCAGCCTGTCATTTGCAAGGTGGCATTGGTAAAATGAGTAGTAGGACTGATGGGCGCCTTGCATGGCTGCCAAATAGTTAAATTCCTGTAATACCTTGTGATCATCCGTTCATTCTATGAATTGTAATCATACTGCGGTGTGTCAGTTTGAAAAAATAAACAAAGAATATTATATTATATATATAATATATATATATATATATATATATATATATATATATATATATTACTAGATTAGGTTGTACCATGTTATAAAAATACAGAATTACAAAATCGTTTTGTTGTCAAGTTGGGGAATGTTAGGGGGTACTGTCCAATCCAGGAAAGGGCAGGGTCACTTTCCTGGATCAGACAGTACCCCATAGCACCCACGTCTTTACACAGAGCACCAAGTTAGGCAACCATAGAGAGAGGTTAAAAGGTTAGGAGTTAATAGGATCAAGATCTCGTTGCCCATGTAACAGGTTCAAATCCTGTTAGGAATTAAAAGAAGATCAACAACAAAACACTGTTGTAATTTTGTATTTTGATAACATAGTACATGTACAACCTGATCAAGGCCGTGGTATTGTGCTGCAGTGAGGACGTTCAATCCAGGAAAGGGACCATGTCTTTTCCTGAATCGGACAGTTCCCCATAGTACCCGGCATAGTTGTTAAAAACGGTAAAATAAAAATAAAATACGGAAAAAAACGTCGTTTTATTGAAAAAAATAAAAAACGGGAAAAACGGACAAGAAAATAATTTTACTTTTCTACGTCATTTAATGCATTTTAAAATTAAAAACCTTGTTTACACAATTTAAATTTTAATCAGCAAATAACGTAACTTTATTAGTAAACACCAAGTAACAGTAATTATCTACAACAATTATTTTATTTTTCATAAGTTTGGCTTAAAAAGAAATTGAGAAATTAAAAATAGTGAAATCTTTTCAAATTTAAATTGTGTACAGAAGTCCACATAAATCCATGCTGACATAAGCAATTCAAAACTAAAATTTGTAAGAATAGAGTGTACTTAATTAAAAATTGTAGGTCTACCTACAATTCTGACTTATATAAGAGTAATATATGGAGTAATATCTGTCAGTTTATCAGTCAATCAGAGATTACTGAGTACAAGGACAACATTTCGCATTTTGGATAACTTAGAAATTCAAATAACTTTTATAAATTTTATTTCCTGTACAGTGCTGTTTATTTCTCAACTGATAACACTAAATAGTGACGTAAATTAGATGAATCCTTGAAAGGACGGAGACAACGTACAAGGGATATCAGACAAAAATAAAATTAAACAAATAGTAAAAGACAGTTAATAATTAAATAAAGCTACATAAAAAACGGAAAAAACGAGACGAGAAATAAAAAACGAAAAAAACCACGTTTTTGGGAAAGAATAAAAACGAAAAAAACGTTTTTTACAACTATGGTACCCGTGTAACCCACCCCGTAACACAGCGCACCAAGTTAGGCAACAAGAGAAGTCATTAGATCTTACGCGTTTGACATCATTGTTCAAAGTGTGTGTCTTCTAATTGAAGTTGGTATTTAAGGCACAGTCTGTACTGAAAGTAATGTATGCGCCATACAGTGACGGCGCTACTTCAGGGCAAGCCAGGGCAAATGCCCTGGTTAAAAAACCTTTGCCCTGGTCGTTGCCCTGCCACAAGGCTGCGAGAATTTTTGCCCTGCCTAGAATTTATGTGGGACATAAATTACCCTGTACAGTGTACACTGGTAACTTATGACTGTTCTGACAATGCCATGGTTGCACAAAATGTCTGGCGCCAGACTTAAATGCGAACAACCACGTTGGTTATAACGACTTTATACACGCTTATGTTGTCCGTAAGTTCCCCTCGGACCCTACCAGGCTAACAGTCCACTCTAGTTACTTCTTTATTTTGCCAGAGAAATACTGTGCACAGTCAAGAAGGCACAATTGATTGCTTAAATGAATAGGCCTAGGCTACTTTGCAACATTCTCTTAAACGAGAATCATTCACTCAGATGCCTTTTTCCCAACCAAAATGTTATGCCCTGTTTTCTTAGGGTCAGACCACATAACTTTAACCTTCCTGACAAAGACTCATGAAATTTTATATCTCGTATGTTATTCCTGAACTCTTGCTGAGCTGTTACTTCATACTATAATATCTATTTGTGTTTTTCAATGTACACCTACAGCGTTATGTCTGTTGTTAACACAATAAACGAATATACAAAGTCATGTTTGCTTGATGTATGATAAAAGCCTCAATTGATTTCATACAGCCAGGGCCATTTTAAGTTCGTCATAGGCCCTATAGGCACTTTCGCATTCGTAGACGTCAACTGCCAGCTCTGCATTAAAGCTAAACACATAATTAAACATTCACATTATTTATTGACGTCGTGTTTAATCATGACTCACGTACACACCCAGTTTCTTATTTTAAATCTGACTTTACTCTTTGTGGTGTTGATTATGTAATATCCTGGTAATATCAACTAACGTCTAATGTAATATTTCCGGTTTCAGACTTGCGTAGGTCCCTGAACGGTTACTAGGCCCTAGGAACAGTGCCTACTGTGCTTAATGGATAATATGGCCCTGCGTACAGCTTTCAATGTGACTTCGTTTCTTATTTACTTAGGCGACCACTGACTCGGGCAGTGACTCCAGAGTGAAACATTCAATGCCTCCTCCTTTGTCCTTCTTTCAGGCTCTCCGTGTCCTCCTTTGGCTATCCATGTATCTGGCAACCCTATCCCTTCCAGATTCCTACCTCCACTTGCTAGAAAATATTGCCACTGGCCCAGTATTAAATAAGGTTTGACACCCCAGTCTTAGCGGGAACAATTCTTAAGAGTAATTACTTCATTCCCAAGGTAAACAATGCCCAGATGTGTGTTTTCGTGCAAGTTTTCGTTGATTCACTTTTGACTCGTTGTATTTTTTTCTTGCAGAGGACAAGAGGTCGGACTACGATCGGTTCGGCAAGACGAAACAAGGAGGGGGTGGTGGTGGTGGGGGTGGTAGGGCCCCAGACTTTGACTTTGGTGGCTTCGATCACCCGCGCTTCAGCCATAACCAGTTCCGAGATCCGTTTGAAGTCTTCCGGGAATTCTTTGGTGGACGAGATCCATTCAAAGACATGTTCGATGGTTGGTCAGAGTACTGATACATATTCATAAGAGTTCTGATACACATTCATAAGTCTCTGATACACATTCGGGTAACTTATAAATATTCGCGAGTCTGTGATACATAGTCAGTAGTCATAGGTCACTAACTACATATTCAGAAGTACTAATACATGTTCATAAGTCTGATACATATCATAGGTATCTACTACATATTCATGAGCTACTTGTCCATTTTCATAAGTACTGATACATATTCATTAGTTTCTGATACATAGTCATAGGTCACTGATATGTATTCATAAGTCTCTGATACATATTCATAAGTCTCTGAAACAATTTTTTAAGTCTCTGATACATAGTAATAGGTCACTGATACATATGCATAAGTAACCTATACCTACATGTATTCATAAGTCACTAATGTTTAGTCATAAGTCACTAATATATACTCCAATAGGTCACAGTACAGTACCGGTAGTTAATTTTCGCTAACACATTCATCAGTCACTAAATGCATACTAAGCCATAATTGCATAAGCTTATTGATAAGTTATTATTAGATATTCAAAAGATATTAATGCATAAAACCCTGATACCATATTGAAATAGAAAAGCATATTTATATAATGCATATTTATAAGTCATATTACATATTCATACATTATTAATGCATATTCATAAGTCACTAATACAAAACGTCGTACCTGCCATCGAATACCCAGAAAAGGGTCAAAGTCCGTTGATCGAGTGCAGATTCGCCAATCTTCAACATTATCGCTCTTAAAAAATAACCTTGAGACTTATTTATTCAAGATTTATTACGATTAGACTTTCCTGTTGCACGCTTTTGTGCAAGATTCTTTTTGTTTAGGCATGTTATAAATGACAGTTTAATAATAATAATAATAAATATTTGCCAATATAAGGTGTGAGAAAAAACATAGATTCAATTGTAAGAGGATTAGGCTACTATAATTCAGATTTTACTTCTTTTTATTGGTGGGCCCTGGGCAGCCATTGTAGTGAATACAATACAGTTTTGCAAGCACCTTTGTATTATTGGACTGTAATTTTACTGTTTGGGTCGGAAGCACCACTGATGAGTTCTTGAGGCGCTTTATAAATGTCCGATTGCAATGTTTAAAAATCACTATGTAGACGACAAGATAAAAACTGTGAATTATAGATGGAAAAATAAATAAAAACTGCGAATTATAGATTAGAAATAAATAAAACCGTGGATTATACATCTAAAAAAATTAAACCCATAAATTATAAATTAAAAAATAGATAAAATAGATAAAAACTATGAATAATATTATAGATTAAAAAATAAATAACCATGAATTAAAATTATAGATTATAGATTAAAAATAAATAAAAACCATGAATTTTTGATTAAAAAATAAATAAAAACCGTGAATTATAGATTTAAAAAACTGAGAACCATGAATTATAGATGAAAATATAGAAAGTTCTGCAAATTATAGAATGCTGAATGCTATCTTTCAGATTTCGACAGCTTCCACTCCAACAACCACGTTAACAACTCGTCTTCACACAGCTTCTTCACCCAACCGTTTGCAGCACAGTTTGGAGGCAACTTCGTTTCTGGGTACGTACAAAACATGAAGATTTGACGCCTCTGTGAGAAACTTGAAGAAGAGCAGTCCCTTAAGCTAGCACTGAGAGGCAGCCATGCATAGTTGTAAAAAACGTTTTTTCGTTTTTTATTTTTTTCAAAAAAAGTCGTTTTTTTCGTTTTTTATTTCTCGTCTCGTTTTTTCCGTTTTTTATTTTTTATTTAACTTTATTTATTAACTGTCTGTTACTATTTTTTAATTTAATTTTTGTCTGATATCCTTTACGTGATCTCAGTCCTTTCAAGGATTCATCTAATTTACGTAACCATTTAGTGTCATCAGTTGAAATAAACAGCACTGTACAGGAAATAAAATTTATAACAGTTATTTGAATTTCTAAGTTATTAAAAATGCGACGTAGAAAAGTCAAATTATTTTCTTTTCCGTTTTTTCGTTTTTTATTTTTTTCAATAAAACGACGTTTTTCCCGTTTTTTTATTTTTATTTTACCGTTTTTAACAACTATGCAGCCATGGGTATGAAGTGTTAGCCACTTCATTTTTTAGCCTTGGCATATGAGGTTGGGTGGCCAGTCTTCTCCCTCGCCATCTCATCTTCCCACCGACAGTGTATGGTCAGTGTACTCATTATAGCTGAGTTGGCAGAGGGTGCAGGTTGAGCCAAAATCTCCAAGCAGATTTCTGCCCTGGTGGAAATTTGAACTTCCAAGCGCAGGAAAGGTGTTGTATTAATTGTTTTGATACATGTCTGCATATTTTATATACATATGCACATGTGTAAGTATCTGAACTCTTACTATATCACAGCTTAAGTAACTCGCATAAGTGCCGCTTGCACCAGCCGAAATGATATTAAAGCCACTAAAAAGAAACAATGAAAAACCTATATGCACACATACATCAATACATATATACATACATGCATATATACATACACATACTAGAGCTGTACCGATTAAACGGCCATACACATAATCGGGCCGATTATTCTAATAATCGGGTATCGGCAGAAATAATCGGTTAATCGGTGCCGATGTCAAAGTTGTGTTATAATTTTATAATTTTACTTGAATTATTGCTTATTCCATGTTTTTTTTTGATTTTCATCTATCGTTTTACGTCCCTTAGTATTTACGCATTAAAACATATCGTAAACAACTTGCCAACTTAGTTTAAACGTCCACCCTTATAGTTGTGACGATAGAATACTAGTTTATGTTTCGGAACCAAACATTTTGACTAAACAAAATATTATGAAACATTCGGTCTCATATTGGGTATTGGCAGTTTAATAATTGGCTATACGCGGTATCGGCAAAAAGCGATATCGGTACAGCTCTAACACATACAGACATATACAATTATACATACTTGCATTCAAGTTTCTAGTGATGAAGGAGATGGTTTGAATTTCATCTGCAGATTCCACTCTGTAGCATCGTCATCATCTACTCCAGCCTATGGAAAGTCCACTTCCACATCTACGGTCATTCGCAACGGATCAAGAATCGTAACGAAAACGTATGTAGCAATTACATTCTTCTCAGTTACATTTACATTTCACAATCGTACTGCATTTGTAATCATTGTAACAGTAATCTTTATAATTGTAATCATATTGCAGTCGTAATCATTGTAATAGTAATCACTGTAATCGTAATTATATTGTAATCGTAATCATTGTAATAGTAATTATTGTAATTGTAATTATATTGTAATCGTAATCATTGGAATTGTAGTCATTGTAATCAATAGTAAACATTTTAATCGTAATCATATTGCAACATGATCTTATTTTTAAACTTTGTAAAAACCATTGAATGAATAAATAAATAGTATGTATTCGTTTTAAGATGGTGGAAAATGACATGATAATGAAATAAATAATATTAGAACTATTTGTTCCTTCCTGTTGGTGAAAAACTGTGTGAAAACCATAGAATGATTAAATATTATAAGTACGTATTCAGTTAGGGTGGTGCAGAATGGCATGATAATGAAATTATTACCATTAAAACTATTTATTCATTTGTGGCGATAAAAAACTGTGTGAAACTCATTGAATGGATAAAAAAATTTATAAGTACATACCCGGTATTCGTTTTAGGGTGGAGGAAAATGGCATGATATTGAAATGATTAATATTATTTTATATTATGTTAAGAACTATTTATTCCTTCGTGGCAGTGAAAAACTGTGCGACAACCATTGAATGAATAAATATGACAAGTACATATTCATTTTAGAGTGGTGGAGAATGGCGTGTCAACTGTCACCGTGGAAGAGAACGGCGTCTTAAAATCAAAGACAGTCAATGGACAGCAACAAGCAATCAAAGCCAAGGCCTAACTCGACCCGGCTTCCCCTACCAGCATCTGACTGTTAACACTGCTTACTAACGATTCTTGCACTGCAGGCAATCTGTGGTGCTGCCAAGGAGGGTAGGGGTGGGCAACACGGTACAACTGTCTCGTCGGGGTTGGTGCAAAATGATAAAATTATTAAAAAATGATTAAAATAATAATAATACAATAATATTAAAAATAATAATACAATAATATTAAAAATAGATGATACCCTGGACATCATATTATTTGTAGTATTTTGTTCGTATGACTGCTAACGAATAGTAGAATTATTTCCAAAGTGCGCTAGTATCTTGGATCTGTGGTAATTAGTATTTTGATACTAGTATTACTATGCGTACTATATGATTATATATCAAATTATTTCAACTGACCATAAAGTCTTGGATCTGTGCCTGTTGAAAAGTATTATCAGAGAATGTGGTGACAAATGTACGCAAGAAATTCGGTTTTTTTAGCAATAGAAACAAGTGCCTTATACAAGAGGATGTGTTACGATGAAGTTATAATGTCAAAGCTCAACTTGAGATCCATGTCGCTATGTGCCATAACCAGAATTTGTTACAGCAATGAGCATTGTTACTTCAATCCAGTGTACATGTATATAGTTTCGATGTTTTTTTATATTTCTTTAACTAACATAGGAATATTTTTTATTATAATAATTTTATTTATTTTTCTTAATATTAATAATAATGATTTTATAATGATCATAATTATATTCTTTACCCAGGGTAGTAGTGACCAAAAAACTTTGAAAAATTAAAATTTTGAGTGTAAGGTAAAATGTGTTAAAAATAAGCCTTAGTGTACTGTCTTATTTTTTTATTAATGTTAATATAGATAATGCTATTATTATATCCTTATTCTTATAGGGTTACTTACTGTTACATTTATATTATTATTATTATGCTTGTATGATTTTTGCATTGTGATTATAAATATTATTATTATTGCTAATGTTAAACATAAAGTGGGACTATCTCTGCAATGCTGGCCAGATTCGCTTTAGTTTTTATAAATAAGCTGCAAGTGTTTTTGTTTTATGAAATTTTCTGTTTGTGAATTGCTGTCGCTGTGATTTTCTAGCACAGCCTTTTCCATTTATGCGATGTACATATATAATGAACTGATGAGAACTGATCGTTTGTCTAATTATTTATTATCTACAGCAAATTAGCTTTTTCGGTTTTCGAATTCCTTAATTTTGCACGCCTGTTTTTGGTCGCTCAAATAAAATTCACGATTTTGTTTGTGAAATCAAACATTTTATTAGGAATGGCTGCTGGATTATACATTGAATTATTGAATGAAATTTATGTGTTTACTGAATGATTGCATTTTACAATTTGAATGATTTATTGCTTGTAATTTGATTGACTTCCGAAATTCAATTTCACTGATTTACTTAATGAAAATTTGATCCATTTACTGACTGAATTTTCACTTGTTTACTTATTGAAATTTGACTGATTTACTGACTAAAACTTGACTGATTTATTGGCTGAAAGTTGACTGATTTACTGACTAAAACTTGACTGATTTATTGGCTGAAAGTTTACTGATTTGCTTACATAAATTTGACTGATTTACTTATTGAAATTAGACTGATTTACGGACTGAAATTTGACTGAATTACTGACTAAAATTTGACTGATTTATTGGCTGAAAGTCGACCGATTTACTGACTCAAATATGGCCCATTTACTGACTCAAAATTGACTAATTGCTCAGTGAAATTGTCTGACAACGGTACTATACATCTCTTCTTTTATTTCTACACAGTGAGCACAAAACTGAAAGTAAAACCTTGATCTATAATGAAACCTTAAAATCTACCAAGGTTTTGTTATAAAGCAGTCAAGTTGTAAGTCCATGACATTCCCAAAAATGCTGTTACAGAATGTTAGCTTTCATGCATTAAAACAATGTATCTTATCTATAAGGAACTATTGTCAAATAAAATTGTTCAATCAGAGGCGTAAATTATTAGTAAATTTGTAGGAACTTCTACCATGCTCGAGGCATCAACCGATGGTGCATTTAAACCACACCGTACTCCGGTCAAAGCTGTTATCACGTCAAAGGTACAATGCTACATACAAGATATATCGAAAGTGCAGTTGATACTGTTGAGTACCTGTATGCATTTGAGACTGTCAAGTGTGCATACCAGTAGGCCTACTCGCCGTTGTCGAGTAGGCCTACTGGTATGCGTTTGACACTATTGAGTGTCCAGTTGACATTGTCGAGTGTAGTATGAATTTTGACAGATTAGCTCACGAAAGTCATTTATACACATTTTCATTCAAATACAGGAAATTTTACTTGGCTACAGTATTGGATATTGGCAATTTGGCATATTGCCCTCCTTCCAAAGTTCAAAAGTGCACACACGACCTTTTATGACCGAGCACCAATGGCACTTGGTGGTAATTGTTTGTGGAAAAGTGTGCACTTGACACGCATAGATTCTCCGCATATTTTTATATAACGTCTCACAATTTTGGAGCTAAATAGAAGTATCGTTTTACAACAAGATTGATTTATAAGCAATGAGGTGCTCAGCACAATACAAGACAGTAAAACTGTATTTGACATTGCCCTCCTTACAAGGCTCAGAATTACACACACGATTGGGAGAGGTTTAGGGTAATGGTTACACTGGCATGAAGTGCAGAAGATGAGCACGGACGCGGATTCGATTCCTGCTAGTGCCACTACCCTCGACTCAGGCTTTCATTTGCCAGATGGCATTGGTAAAATGAGCAGTAGGACTTGATGGGCATCTTGCATGGCTGTCAAACAGTTAAATTCGACTCCTGCAATAACTTTGGAGGGTAGCGATTCTGCATCTGACATCTGTGTGCCAGTGTTACCATTACCCTAAATCCCCCTCCCCCATCTAGTATGTAGACATGAAGGGGGTTAACCAAATGCATACGCTTGCATATGGGTCTACTGAAAATGTACATACGCATAGGAAACGTGGGGCTCCATAATAATTTGTCTCAAATGAGCCACCGAACAGCTATGAGACAAGTACTCCCGGGAGAAGTAGGACCGTGGGAGAGGTGTAACTTGTATGCCATGAGTCCACGAAGAAACAAGTTTTTAGTTTGAGATCCGAAGCCCAAAACAGACATAGCAAAGGTACTAATTCGTAAGCAAGTACAAACACCCAGCAGAAGTTTTTAAAAAGCTTTTTCACGTTAAGGTACCAATTCGACAAACAGTTTTAACGAACAAGTAAAAAATCCAGCAACAGTTTTAAACGAAACTTTTTCAAATCAAAGTACGAATTCAATAAATTCAGGACAGATACAAAAAGTCAGCAGAAGTGTTAAACGAAACTTTTTACATTATACACATGCTTATGCACTAAAACAAGAAAATCTACCAGTGGTGGGAGTTCAAGGGACACTGATCGACGCGCAAGGCCGCACTTAAATTGACCGATTCAACATTCTCCGGGTCCATAACCTTTTGGATCTCTGCCTCACTCTCCATGTACAATATATATGTACGGGGTGCATATTTAGGTATTTCTGCATCCCGTGTGCAAGTTGGTGTCTACATGGTATATGCATATATCAGTGTATGTGTATATACATGTATACCAGTACCAACACACTAATGTAATTACTTAGCACCATAGATATGACCTACGAAATATATATATATCTGAAATATATCCAACTATATCTGAAAGATATATCAACATACCGTATTTAAATACATACCAGGGTGTATGCATACATACACAAATATATTAAATAAACATATATATATATATATATATTTATGTATGTATAATTATCAAAAAGCTATTTGTTCATATACAGACACAGAACAGATAGGATCGCCAATGTTCAGTCTTTGTTCATTTTGGTCAATTTCGACGGCTGAGAATTGAGAACAGAGTTGAATAGAATTACTAATAAAGAATGTCAAATCACTCGATCGAGAGATATCACCACGTTGTGTCTATGCTGTCTGTGTTTTGTCTCTGTTGTTCTTGAGCAACACATCACTAGACAACCGCCTGTCCAACAAAAACAACAAACCATTCCAGTCAGCATAGTGTAATGTAAAGTAATGTTGAAGTAAACGCAATCCTAGCAACGACCCACAACATGCTGCACTTGTATGGAGGTGCCTTCTTAGCTGTGCTCCATCCTACTTGTCTGATCTTAGTCGACCTGTCTCTGACTTCGCAGCTCTCTGCGTTCTTCAGAAAGGGGGGGGGGAGCTTTTGGTCCCTCCATCTCACACTTCTATTAGACAGCGTCGAGTCTTTTCGATTGTGGGTCCCTCCATCTGGAATGGCCTCCCACTAGACTTGCGATTGATCCCTCAGCTAGATTCGCCTGCCTTTTATAAGTCTCTCAAATCACACTTTTATAGCCGTGGCTGGGCTGGGAGCGCCTCTGAGTAGGTCTCTGGAAGAGGCGCTATATAAATTCTCGGAATGTATGAATGAATGAATGAATGAGAGTCAGTTCACCAATACCAAATCATACCAGATAAATGAAGAGCAGTCCCTTAAGCCAGCCACACCCCGAGAGGCGTCCGTGGCTGTACTTACAATTTTGATTGCAAATTTAGATGGCACAGTTTCAATAGAAACTCGTTATGAAACGACAATCAAATAGAATGTAATTGTAACCTGACATTTATAAAGCACCACTTCAAGAAAAAACTCACCAGTTCCCATAACAACAGTTGCCAAGCAAAAACTCCCATAGCAGCAGTTCCCAAGCAAGCATTCCCATAACAACAGTTCCCATAACAACAGTTCTCAAGCAAGAGCTCCCATAACAACAGTTTCCAAAACAACAGTTCCCATAACAACGGTTCCCATAACAACGGTTGCCATGCAAGAGTTCTCAAGCAAGAGCTCCCATAACAACAGTTCCCAAAACAACAGTTCCCATAACAACAGTTCCCGTAACAATGGTTGCCATGCAAGAGTTTCCAAAACAACAGATTAGAGTAGATAAAGACCCACCGGTTGATTACCGCCCCAGTTGATGTAATCGGGTGTGGTGGCCGCGTGGTATTCGTCGATCAACTGCTGAAGGACTTCACGTGAGGAATCAAATTCATCCAGATTGTCCTTGAACATTGCCATCTTCTTGAATTGGTCCAAGAACGCCTCTCGTTTCCGCAGCTTGTCGTACTGGCGCAGGCATCTCTCGAACAGCTGCATCCGTAACAAAACGCAAAGGGGTTTAGGCTAATGGTAACACTATGGGATCATTAAATTTGCCGAACAGTTAATTTGACTCCAGAAATAACATTTGATCATACATTCATACTATGAATTGTAATCATAGTGCATACTGCTCAGTTTGAAATATTAAATGAAGATAATTATTATTATTAAATGACATTGCATTTGCAATTGAGACCAAACATTTATATAACCTTGGTCCGTCTGAAATTGCTGCTCGAAGAACAAAACTATAGACAGCTCTAGCTTATTATGATACTGCTTTCAAACATAAACACACCATACAAGGAAAATTGTTAGCAACGTCATTTTTTCCTAGCCTCGGTATATGAGGGCAGGTGGCCAGTCCTCACCCTTGCTGTTTGAGTTTCTTACCGACAGTGTATGGCAGAGGTGGGTAAATAAGCGACTAGAGTCTAATCAATTAGCTAATCGATTAGACAAACAGCTAATTCTAATTGATTAAATACAAGATTTTGCTAATTCTAATTATAGTCGATTAGCAAATTTCAGTAGCTAATTCTAATATATTAGCAATTTAACTAATCGATTACCTAATCAATTAGACAAACGGGTAATTCTAATCGATTAGCTACAAGATCTTGCTAATTCTAGGTCTAATTAATTAGCAAATCTCAGTAGCTAATTCTAATTTTAATCGATTAGCAATTTAACTAATCATGCCCATCTCTGGTGTACACTCACTGTACTTATTGTGCACAGGACGGGCAGAAATCTCGAAACAAATTTCTGCCCTGATGAGGTTTGACCACTCACCCTTTATTCATTCATTCATTCATTCAAAAATTTATATAGCGCCCCTTCAAGGTAACTACTCAGAAGCGCTCCCAACTCCAGTCCGGCCAAAAGGTAAGTTTTCAAGTGGCCATAGAAAGTATCAGTGCATGTTCTAGGGAACAGGCGTAGCTCCTGAGGGAGGCTATTCGAAACCCTAGGGCCTACCACAGAGAATGCTCGGTTCTGCATGGTTGCTGTGCGGGCAAACGGGACCACCACTACCCCCCTCTCAGCAGAGCGAAGGGAGCGACTACCTGAACCCCCGACACCGGCTTACAGAGGTCTATTAAGTAGGCTGGTGCAAGGCCAAGATGGCATCGCCAAACCAGAGAGACAACTCTATACTCGATGCGCTGCCGGACAGGAAGCAATGCAGAACTTCCAACATATACCTGGTGACATGATCATATTTTGGTATTTGGCCGATGAGTCGCGCTTTAGGGCTTAAGCCATTAGACTAGATTCAATATAGAAGTGACTAGATTAGATTAGAATAAAACTGACCGTAGAGATGCTTGTGTGATTGGCCAGCATCAGTCCGCTGACTCTGTGAGCTGACTGGACGTAGGGAGACTTCCGGGACAGTGCCACCTGGATGCTCGCTGGTCCCCATGGGATGAACTGAGCCAGTTTGCGCTCACGGATTCTCTGCAGACTTTTATGAACCTGGGAGAGAGAAAAATCAAATACTTTGCTTACAGATTACATAAGATTTTCATAGATCAACTACATGAATTTTGTTACAAGCATTTCCCCAAAAACTGAAATAGTTTACAAATTGGCTCTCTGTCTCACAGCGCATCGAGTACAGAATCACTGCGCTGGTTTTTGCCTCCTTGGCTATGCTCCGGCCTATCTGTGTGAGCTCTGTTGTCCTGTATCTGTTGTGCTGGCTCGCAAAGCTCTGCCTATAGCGGGGAGCTCTTGGTCCCTGGTGCTAGCACCTCAACCTGTCAACGACATGTTTCTCAATACATTCATACAATTGCTAGGTGTCCACTGGAATTATATCTGGGTCATACCTGGGTTGGGTCGACCTCTCCCTGGATGATGTTGAGGATCGAGATGTAGCAGTGGTTTGCCTGACGCTGGACCGGAGTTGAAACCATCATGTTCTTCGGTTGGAGCAACCGTCGCATCACATCCAGCACGGTTGTCTTCCGGACGCTGGCAACCTTCAAGTAACAGACAACGTTGTTAGGCAACACCAGTAGACAACACAACATACAACAGTCACATACATAACACCAAGGAAGGCCCATGGAAGCACTTCATAAATACCCATATACATAGATAATTAGATATATAAATAAGTATTGTATTGTATTGTATTTGAACACTTGTTATAACGCCCCTACCAGATTGCCACTGCGCGGACGCTGAATCGGAGTTTCACGCCGAAGCGCATGAGCAATTGCGAGTGAAGGACTTGCCCAGGGTCCCTACGCCGGCGGCTTTGAGGTGGATTCGAACCTGCAACCCTCCAGCTGCAAGGCACCGAACATACCCCTATACCACCGTGCCCCAGTATATTGTGTTGTGTTGTATTGTGTTGTATTGTACTCGACGTTTATATTGCGACCGAGCCACCCGCAGTAAAGATCCGAGAAATTTAATCTTATGAATAACCAAATAAATACATAAACACCACCAGTAACTCTCTTGTGGAGTGGTATCAACTTAACAACAGAAAACTCTGTGGTCGTTTGGTTAGAGTGCTCAGCCTGTAATGCGGAGAACATGGGTTCGAATCTCAGGCGGTGGTCACTGTGTAAGGAGCAGGTCCTTCACCCGTAATATTATTGCTCAGTGCCATCGATGTTCTGTCATATGGTCACGTATGCAATTCTGAGCTTTGGAAGGAGGGTAATATCAAAATCCAGTTGTATGGTAAATCACGAAGTGCTTTCCAGGACCTTATGGAGCAGATTAAAAGATCATGTTGCTGGGTTCAAGGTAACATACTTCACAGAAAATTGGACCAACCACACCAATGTTTTTATACTGCACCGTGGAGTTTACCCCAGAGGGAAGAACCCCGGTTACCTTTCGCAGCAGGACGAAGCAATCTACGGCCAGGAATGGACGAAACCAAGAGTCAGAATTCACGCTATAATCAAGCATTAGATGCAGCAAATGTACGAGTAAATACCTTACCTTATGAATAGAGGTGTCTTACCTGTGAATCGGTGCTCAGTGGAGTGTAACCGGTCATAAGGAAATGAAGTCTCGGTGTTGGAATTAGAGAGGCTATGAGACCAATCAAGTCGTTGTTCATGTAACCGGGGTAACGAAGGGTCGTCGTGGAAACGGACATGACAGTTGAAACCTACAGAAAGAAACATACAAAGTATGTTGGGAAGAGACAATGAAACAAACAGCAGAAATAGAAACTTAAACTTAATTAATCCAACTAAAACAAATGATACAAATTGGAAATTGAAACACAGAAACGAGTGAATATTGTAACCTATCTCCAAGACTAAAACAAGGCACGAAAACTATAAACGGTATATACAATTTCGGAAAACCAGAAACAGAAACCAGAAGTATTAACTTTAGTTTTGCAGAATATGGTTCCAAAGCAATGAATGAACACTCATCTTCCATTGTAAAGTAATAATTAGAGTCATAATGAAATACTAACGAGGTGGTTGATTTGTCCAAATGTTGGGTTCTCCATGTGAAGTCGATCGGCTGCGATTCGGTGCAACGCCGTGTTGTCAAGGACAACCTAAAAACGGACAACAGGTGAATTTAAGACACTACTCACTCATTCATACATTCATTCATATCGAACATTTATACAGCGCCCCTTCAAGAAAACTACTCAGATGCACTCCCAACTCCAGCATGGCCAAAAAGAACAGTCTTGAGAAGGTCCTGGGAAAGAGGCGAAGCTACAGAGGAAGGCCATTCCAGGTCGAGGGGCCAACCACCGAGAAAGCGCGGTTCTGCCTAGAGGAGGTACGGGCATAAGGGACAAGAAAAATATCCTGTTGAGATGAGCAGAGGGATCGAGACCCTAGCACTAAGGACAGGTTAACAGAGCTCACCTTGTAACATGGAGCGTGGGTTCAAGCATCCTTCCATGAATCAACAGTTACTGTGTACGGTCCTTGAGCAAGCTCTTCACTCACAACTGCTAAGAGTCATCAAATCCAGGCACTTAATGAATGCATAATAAATTTTTATAAATAAAATGATAAGTATGATGGCAGATGGCCTGAATGAAGCAGTCTACAGATGAAGTGGAATTTTGTTACGTTTACAAACTCACGACACAGTCTGCATTCTGGGTGAGGCGTTTCAGAGTGAGAAGGGAGTTGTACGGCTGGACCACAACGTCGGAGATTTCGTCCTGGTTGGGAAAAACGGAGTATGTCTGGATCAGCTTCTTTGGAAACCTGGAATAAATCAAATGGGTTGAAAGGTCACAAAAAGTTCATGTTTAACAGGAAGAAGGAAAGGATGTTGTACAGGAGTTAAAAAAATCAGTGACATTCCTATGGTACTTTAAAACGGTACGTCTTCAGGTGTGATTTAAATGTCTCCAGAGATGGTGCATTCTTCACAAGGTCAGAAGACTGTTCCACACACTGGGTCCAGCAAGAGAGAAGGAAAGTCACCAAACCTCATGGAAGACCGCAGGACTTGTGGGTACAGAAGTTGTGGTAATACCGCAGTAATGGTAACAAAGTCAATAAATTTAATTAATTAATTAATTGTTAATTACAGTTAAGCTGATGTTTATATATTGGCTGCTTGTCCGCACCTATCGTTGAGCTTTTCCAGGATGTAGGAACCCATTCCAGATCCAGTGCCACCAGCGATCGAGTGACAGATGACGAATCCTTCCAAGCTATCGCTTCCATCCGCTTCCCGGTCGATGATGTCAAACACCTCCTCATACAAACGTTCACCCTGGAAAGAAAATTTGAAAACAAAGATTTTGAATTAATAGCACCCTATGCCTTTTCTGATTGCTTGTATCTTGGATTTAATAAACAATCAACTATGCGTGCTGGATTGTTCACCGAGAGGTCGAGGTTCAAATGCACACCACAGCAGAAATTTTTTATGAGATTTCTGCACCACCTGCACCCTATAGCCAACTCAGCTGTAATGAGTACACTGACCATACACTGTTGGTGGGAATAACAGACTCATATGTCGAGGCTAGGAAAAATGAAGTTGCCACTCCATCAAGTCTGACCCCATCCCCATTAGGTGTGTTCTCGTCCCCATTCCCATCTCAAAGAAGCAAAATAACAAGATAAAATACACCTGCACATTAAACAGTTCTATTCAAATCTTAAGCTTTAAAATATACTGAAGTTGAAAAAATGTCAAATATTCAAGGATTTCCACTATATGTAAAGCATGATGATTTAACATTGTGTGCAGACTTGGTTAGCTTAATGTACAGTTCAATACAACAGTGGACAAAGTTATAGCCGTTACCTTAGTAAATACCACACTTGTATTTCCATCCAACGATAACACTGTAGGCTCTGCTACCATCCCAATGGTATTACACATCTTCTAACACCATCACCGCAGATTTTATTGCGGTATTGTCACTTTCCCCATTGCCGTGTAACTTTCTACTAGGGAGCTACTACAGAGTAGACTGACTACAGAGTCATGTAAATAAGTGAGCTGCTTTTCTCTTTTGATGCGAGAAAACGTTTATTGTCAGGATACTTTATACTTTTTAACTGTGTTTATAAGATGTCTGTACACCAAAGTGCGATTAGCAATTGGTTAATAAAGAATATACTTACTTACTTATTTATCATCTGATTAGATAAGATTTCTGCTGACCTGGTGATAGCCCTGTGCCCAGTTGTTCCCTGCTCCACCACCGTCCTTCGAAACATAGATGTTCTCCGGGTTGTAGAGGTTGGCATACGGCGAGTTCATGATCGAGTTGATGACTCTTGGCTCGAGGTCGAGCAGCACTGCTCGCGGAATGTAGTGCTCATCGTCCGCCTAAGACAGAACGTATCATTATGAAAATGTGCTACATAAATGATCATTATTACATATTTGTTAGGCACCACTGTCTAACGATCAAGCATCAATCAGTGTGAGTGACGACTTGCTCACGGTTCCTACAGAGTAGCTGTCTCAGTAATGTACCTCTTGAAAACATTAAAAACATATTAAAAGATGGTTTTCTAGCATATAGCATACGGACTGATCTTATAAATATTGACCTGATCATGGTTTGGTTTTCGTGCACCACCAGGTGATGCCTTGTGTATTAGACAATGGCACAACAGATGTTACTAATTACAATATCTAATTAAGAATGACTTCAGACAGTTTGTACAGTGTACACTGATGAAAAGCAAAGAAAACTGTTGGAAATTTTTCCCAGGGTTGGGTTGACCATGCCTCCAAATAGTTAATTGGAGAGGCATCATACAAATGCTCTGAATGAATGACTAACTGACAGAATGAATAAGGAAGAGAGACCTGATAGAAGAAAACATCTTTACGATCCGTTCCTTCAGTCGCAAAGTCTTCAAGAATTCCCTCTGCAAAAACGTAAACACTTAAAAGCCACTTAACGAAACACAACAAGACATCATACACATATTGCATACTAGGTGGAGCCACTGTTAACCCCATCACAGCTCAGTTTTAGGTATTAGTACATTGAGCGTTGTTCTACAGCAAGAGTGAACAGACTCAGGACCATTTTAGTATTACTATTATTATGCATCAATTGGTTAAGCACCACTATCTAATAATCAAGTTGATGAAGCCATCCTTTATTGGAATGAGCTGCTCAACAAAGGTGCTCGGATAAACGCTGAGTATGCTCCCAAATCAATAATCAGCTAACTAACAAATAATAAGCAGAATTACTTTTTATTACCATCAGTACACATTTTTTAAGCACCACTATCTAATGACCAAGCATCATTCACACTGAGGAATTGTCAGTAACGAATTTGCTCAAGGTCTCAAACAGGACAGTCTTAAGACCAGAGAAGAATTGAGTGGAGTGTCCTATTGGCGTCATACGCAGCGCCACTGGAAGCCCATTCCAGGTCACCGGGCCAGCCACAGAGAAGGCACGGCGCTGTCGGATAGCAGTCCGTGCACGGGGGACAAGGAACTCCGCTTGCACGGCCGAGTGCAACGAGCCACGATGCTGAACAGCCAAATTGGGGCAGCAGAGTTCCTGCAGATATGGAGGAGCCAGGCCCTCAGTGCAGTGCTGGACCAGTGCAGAGACCCAGTAGGCAATGTCAACAAAGGAAAACAAACCTGGACTGATTCCATGCTCAGCACACAGCTGCTTCCAAAACTCCATCCCAACTGAAACACATTATCAAAGAATGTCAGTTAACACTCGCATATGATATAAATAATTGAATGTATTTTTATTAGGGCTGGGCATTTAACGCGTTATTAACGCGATTAATGCGTTAATTAATTAACGCGATTAAAATTTTTAACGCAGTTAACGCGATTGTCACTGCGCCCAATTATTTCTAGAAATGCACTAAAACAATTCTTGATAAAACCGCTCAGTTTAAACTTTAAACTTAAAAGTAAACACTAAAAAGTAAAAATAAGTTGTAAAAGCATTGTGTGCTTTTTGTTTATTGACTGCAATCATTGATATAGCGCATATTCAACGTAATTACTCCGAGTCGGTACAGTAGTTGCACTTGTTATCTATAGTGACATGCGTTAAAAATTAATCGCGGCATCAAAAATTTTAATCGTGCGATTAATTTAGATTACAATTTTTAATCGTTGCCCACCCCTAATTTTTATGTATTACATGTATTCATATCATTATGGGTATTCATGTAAGTATGTGTGTATGCTTGTATCCGGATATTTTTTATAGCTCCTTTTCAACCTAGAGAAGATGCGGCAAGGTTATAGAATCGGGGGCTGAACTCTTCATATTATCCACAGCATATTGGCCGCAACGATTCGTGTTATACGCAGCATATTTAGGCATGTTGCCATTGGCCACAACAAAAGGGGGTGCAGCGTCCTGTAGGGAATGCAAACCCAGGTTTATGGTACCCGGGACACCCGGCTTTTTTTTAAACCCGAAACCCTGTACGAATATATAGCCCGCGTTTATTTTAGGTTAAGCACAATCATAACGCGGCCGTTGTGTTGCGGCCAATGGGAACATGCCTAAATATGCTGTGTATAAGACGAATCGTTTTAGCCAATAGAAAAGTTCAGCCCTTGATTCTATATGCCGAACTTTTGAGAAGAAGCCTGGCATACGCATATTGCCGTGCTGGGGTCGGAAGTGCTCCTGAGTAGTAACCTTGAAGGGGTGCTATATAAATCTTCGTAATGAATGAATGAATGAATACGCGCTATATAAATTCCTACGATGAATGAATGTGTGAATAAACGAGGGCAAACTTATAGAATCGTGGGCTGAAGGATTATACAGTATCTTTGGGCAAGCTGCGCGAACGCCGGACTGTACCAGGTTTTCTAATGATGACACTAACCCTAACCCTGACCCTAACCGACGCCTAATCTGACCCTAACCGAAAATAACAACGCCAGTAAACTTACGCACTACATCCTTAAGCCCCCGATTCTATGAGCTTGCCAAAAGTTATAACAGTAAAATCTCGGCAAAAAGAGTTGACAACAGTTGCATGTACGGTTCCTTAGAACGCAGATGAGTTCGGATTTAGTTGACTTGACGGTACAAATAAAATATGATAAAACAAACGGCAAGCATTTAGTATCGTGGTGCATGTATTTTTCTCCCGTAATTTTAGGCGTCGTGAGAGTCGGTTAGGGTCAGGTTACGCGTCGTGAGGGTCGGTTAGGGTCAGGGTTAGGGTTTGTGTCGTCTTTAGAAAACATCGTACCTTCCGCGGAGCATGGCAAAAAATACCGTCGCACGCCCGAAAATACATGCACCACGATACTAAATGTTTGCCAAACAAACAACTCCAACTCCTAAACTGCAGTAACTGTTATTAATATTCTTTAATCCGGTTGGACGTTAATGAAGGTTTGTTTCCCAGGGACACCAAATCGCGCAACGACTTCATTTACATCGTATAAAAACCCTGTACAACTAATTGAATTGATCGTTATCAGAAATAAACGACTCACTTTGATTGCCGCATTGTCCAAGCTGCAGAGTAATAATCTCTCTCGGCATTTCTTTTCTTTTCTGTTCTTTTCGTTTGAGAAGTTTCCAACGAACGAAAACTAAACTTCACAACAAAAATGGCGCTCTTTGCTGAACCACAGAGTTAAATGCAGAAGACGATCAATAAATACAAAATAATTTTTATTTAACTACAAAAACTAATATTTATAATGAAACTTCAACTACAGCAGATATCTAGTGGACTATACGTTTGCATAAGACCGAAATAAAATCAACAAGGTTGAACAAGTTGTTGATATTTTAGCCTTTGTGTAACAAACGGGTTGTCAAAAAGGTGACATGGCTGAAAAAGTCTGGCCTGTCCGCTCCTTTTAGACTAGGCTTGGAATCTCAAAATGACACTGTTAGAAGCAAATCATGTAACAATTTGCTAACCGGTGTTTTTAGACTAATTTGACCCTGCTGAAAACGAAAATCGCGGTTAGCAACCTGGATTTTGAGCGGTTGCATGGGAAAACAAGATGGCGGACAAAATGGTGGCCAATACCTTCAAATTGCTTCAAGTGAAGTTTTGTATGTGATGGAAACATGATTTTAGAGTCTAAATTAACATATTCAGGGTCAAGGAATGTGATGGAACTAAAAGCACACAAGTAGCTCTGCCAGAAAACCAAAATGGCGGACAAAATGGCGGTCATTATCTTCAAATGGCTATAAGTGAAGTATTATATGTGATGAAAACCTGATTTTAGAGTCTAAATTAACATTTTCAGGGTCAAAGAATGCGTTGGAACTAAAGACAAATATGTAGCACTGCCAGAAAACCAATATGGCGGACAAAATGGCGGCCAGAATTTTCAGATGACTATAATTGAAGTCATGTATGTGATGGAAACATGATTTTAGAGTCTAAATTAACATTATCGGGGTCAAGGAAAGCGATGGAACTAAAACACATATGTAGAAGTGTCAGGAAACCAAAATGGCGGACAAAATGGCGGCAATTATTTTCAAACATTGCCTATAAGCGAAGCATTGTATGTGATGGAAACATAATTTTAGAGTCTAAATTAACATTTTTGGGGTTAAGGAATACGATGGAACTAAAGAGACATATGTAGCCCTTCCAGGAAACCAAAATGGCGGACAAAATGGCGGCCATTGTCTTCAAATTGCTATAAGTGAGGTGTTGTATGTGATGGTAACCTGATTTTAGAGTCTAAATTAACATTTTCGGGGGTCAAGGAATGCGATGAAACTAAAGACACATAATGTAGCACTACCAGGAAACCAAAATGGCGGACAAAATGGCGGCCAGTCTGGAGTTGTTTTCTTGGTCAAAGAATACCAAAAAGTAACATTCTATATGTACATTGAGGTTATTGCAGTAAAACCGTCATTTTCTACATCAGAGGTTCTCAACAGCAGTTTCGCGACACACTTAGTGTCGCGTAAACATGGTGTGTGTTGGTCTGTCGCAAAAAATTGGTGTGGCCAATTCTCACAGCATATGTCCGTTACACTGACTTAGTTACTTTAACAGTTCAGCACTTTAGCTGTGAGAATTCGGAGCACTCTATATGTCTAGATTCTATTTTATTTTATCGCAATCTGGGGCGGCCATGATGTTTACCTTATTTTTGCATACACGGGATACACGTTTGCGACCGCGCCGATGAAAACTGTTAACCATTACTATTATAACAGACTGTAACATTCGAAATGGACACCATCCAGTTATGGCATGAAAAGCCAATATATTTCTCCTTATTTGATCCTCCATACTTAGAGCAATTGTGTGAATTGGAATGAACTTCCGCTTTGCTGATGTTCCTGCCATCACCCACACTTAATCACATTTGAAGCGTTGATAGTGATGCAGCAACAGCAGAATCACGTCGGTATCCCATGCACAAACGACTATGGCTTTCAGGTACATGTCTGGAAAGCATGCACAATTATTCTGGTATCAGCTTCTTCGTGTGTTGCTGCCAAGGTTGACACTTAAGACCCGGCAGTAGACAATGCCTTATCTTCGTCCACGAAACCATCAGCAACAACTGCATCTCTATCGCCATATGTGACTGTTGAGAGCTGAACGGATGGGAATGCAGCTAGATCAGCCTTGTTTTCAGGCATAGCACGAAAATTCAGCCAATTTCCCGGCAAAGGAACACTTCGGCACTGTTTGCAGTGACGGATTGGTCGTAATGTCTTACACCGCTTTTGTCTGGTTCCACTTTTTACTGACAATGCCATTGGAGAACGCCTAGTTGAGAAGTTCATGGCACAGTGCTGTTGCAAGATCCACGGGACGATCGTCTGCATATGCTGTGACGAGTCGCTGCATGATATCGCGATCTCCCTTTACAATTTTATCGGTGTTTCATTTCTTGGTTGAAGAACACTTCTTGTAGGCCTACATTGCTCTTCTTCAAGGGATCATTGAATTTCTCATAACAGTTCCAGTGTCATTGCCACAAAGTATATCATTAACAAATTTTGCAACTTTATCATGTCCATGTTTCTTTGCATTAAGAAGTGAATCAAGCATTGCTGATATTGCAACGTCTTTTGTTACTGCATTCTGAAGTAGTGTTTCTTTATGCAATGCTATCGTTTTGTTGAACAGACAAAGCAGTGATTCTTCATCATTTTCATCCCATTTATGTCGAGAGAGTAATTTCTTTGTAAGTTTCATCAGGATGCGGTACGTCAAACAAATCTATGGTTTTCCTCTGGATACGAGAACGCAAATGAAATGACAGTGCCCATTGATGAAGTATTTTATTGTCGTTTGCTAGGCCAGTTATTCCATCAGCCTCCTTACAGGTGCCAACTAGCCATTCTTTTGCATGGTCTGCATCAACCTGATTGAACCTTCTATAGCTGTTCTAAACAAAGGAAATCGCCGACATGGAATGCATCCTCAATTTCTTTTGGCAACAAGTGCATCTCCGCAATACAGATGGTGAGAGACTTACGATATTTCGAACGATCGTATCTGGAGATTTAATTATTATTATGGTTGAAATAAATTATAAGGGTTAATAATTAGACAAACGAATTGCTCTCTCTATCCAAACTTATAAAAACATTGCAATAAAAGCAAAATTCTGTTGTCAAAATGTTACTTCACACTCTAAAATAAGACTGGCCGCCATTTTGTCCGCCATTTTGGTTTTCTGGAAGGGCTACATATGTGTATTTAGTTCCATTGTATTCCTTAACCCCAAAAATGTTAATTTAGACTCTAAAATTATGTTTCCATCACATACAATGCTTCACTTATAGGCTATGTTTGAAGATAATTGCCGCCATTTTGTCCGCCATTTTGGTTTCCTGACACTTCTACATATGTGTTTTTAGTTCCATCGCTTTCCTTGACCCCGATAATGTTAATTTAGACTCTAATATCAGGTTTCCATCACATACATGACTTCAATTATAGTCATCTGAAGATTCTGGCCGCCATTTTGTCTGCCATTTGTTCGCCATATTGGTTTCCTGGTAGTGCTACATATTTGTCTTTAGTTCCATCGCATTCTTTGACCCTGAAAATGTTAATTTAGACTCTGAAATCAGGGTGCCATCACATACAATACCTCACTTATAGCAATTTGAAGACAATGGCCGCCATTTTGTCCGCCATTTTGGTTTCCTGGAAGGGCTATGTATGTGTCTTTAGTTCCATAGTAGTTCTTAACCCCAAAAATGTTAATTTAGACTCTAAAATCATGTTTCCATCACACACAATGCTTCGCTTATAGGCAATGTTTGAAGATAATTGCCGCCATTTTGTCCGCCATTTTGGTTTCCTGACACTTCTACATATGTGTTTTTAGTTCCATCGCATTCCTTGACCGCGATAATGTTAATTTAGACTCTAAAATCAGGTTTCCATCACATACATGACTTCAATTATAGTCATCTGAAGATTCTGGCCGCCATTTTGTCCGCCATTTTGTCCGCCATATTGGTTTTCTGGCAGTGCTACATATTTGTCTTTAGTTCCATCGCATTCTTTGACCCTGAAAATGTTAATTTAGAATCTGAAATCAGGTTTCCATCACATACAATACTTCACTTATAGCCATTTGAAGACAATGACCGCCATTTTGTCCGCCATTTTGGTTTTCTGGCAGAGCTACTTGTGTGCTTTTAGTTCCATCACATTCCTTGACCCTGAATATGTTAATTTAGACTCTAAAATCATGTTTCCATCACATACAAAACTTCACTTGAAGCAATTTGAAGGTATTGGCCACCATTTTGTCCGCCATCTTGTTTTCCCATGCAACCGCTCAAAATCCAGGTTGCTAACCGCGATTTTCGTTTTCAGCAGGGTCAAATTAGTCTAGAAACACCGGTTAGCAAATTGTTACATGATTTGCTTCTAACAGTGATTTCTAGAGCCCTTTTTAAATTCCAAGCCTAGACTATTTGCTGCCTTATCTTCCATCGAAAGTATAGTAGTATTTCTCTTTGACCCTTGTATTCAACGATTACGTATTTGAAATGGATTATAACACAAGCAAATAATATAGACAGACGTAGCCTACATACACAACTGAATTAGGCTATAACAAAAGATAAATAAATTCACAAAACTTTTTAAACGGATTAGATTTGAATTGACATTAGATACAGGCCTAGCTATAACTTGCAGAAGAGTACCGCCAATTTGGTTCAAAATGAACGTGTTCAAGGCCATTCGATCGCTGTACGAAACGTTAACATTAACCTAGGACTAATAATAATCCCAGCATTAACGCTACTTGTTCTCGTGAAATGTGGTAGCCTAAGAGCTGTTTATAAGTCATTGGCCGGGAAACTGCTATTCCTAGTAGAGCTTTCCGTCTGCTCCGAGCAATCAGCTAGCCCATTAACAATTACATGTGGCTTCACTATCAAACACCAGTGGACAGTTTTTTCTTTTAACGTCGTCGATCGTTCGTTAAAGGTATCAAAATCTAAAAAACAGCTGACAGTCGTGAGAATTTCCAACGATCTCAATCATCTCATAAATGAAGCGCTCTACGTTTAATATATAGGCCTAGGCCTAGGCCAATTTATGTTCCGAAGCGCTGAAAAGAACGTAGGCTAGGCCTATCCGATTATTGACTTGTTTGGACATGAAACTGGCGGAAATCAGTCACAACACTTGCACTACAGCATTGGTTTGTATTATAGGCCTACACCTCTTCCGGATATAGGCCTAATGGTGACAATTTAAGGTATTGATTCATCACTGATTTAATTAAACACTCCTACATCTTCTCTCATGCTGACTGGCTACTTCTTGTCTTCCCGCTGTCAAACCCAATGGTTGGCACCGTAAGAGGTCGTTGCATGGTTGGCACAGATATAGCACATATATTAGCTTCAGCAGAAAAAGTAGTTCAGAGCATGAATACTTAATGAGTCTGCTATGGCAACAACGTTTATTAAAATACCTACACGCTTGACTGGACCGAATCAGGGATATATATTAAAGACAACTGATCGATGTAACAAATATTTTTATTGTTTTGTTTGACCTGTAACTCTGGGATTTAATAAATTATTGAAATATAAATAATTATTATCAATTTGATCAAAAAACGTTTGACCGGTTTACGCATCGTTAACTTTTCGCTGGATTTTCCAGGTTTCAGTTTATGCGACTTAGGCCTGTTTTTGTAATTAGTCGTTCAACGGCTGTGCCTCCATGAATGTTTGTAATACTGAAGGGAGAACTAAGGTAGCTTTGTGTATTAGATTACCCGAGATGCATGATGTAGTGGTAGTGTGTTGGACTGTCCATCGAGAGGTCGGTGTTCAAATCCCCGTCACGGCAGAAATTTGTGTCGAGATTTCTGCTCCACCTGCACACCTATATATAGGCCTATAGCCAACTCATCTATAACGCCAGGATTTTTTAAAGATTTGTCTAAAGAGGTCGCGGTCAGTTTTTTTACGAAGTTCCTCAAAGTTGGGGAAAGATTTGGGTAGGAAGCCTGCCGCGGGCAATAGGCCTATCCAGCAGTGGCTTAACGGGGGGGGCCGCCCCCGGACGCAGCACAAGAGGAGATGATCCTTGCGGACCAGCGCACTAAATGAGTCCAGTTTCCGCATGCTTACTATAGCGAAGCCCCACCATAGGCCTATTTGTATGGCATGCGGTGGCTACAATGGTGGCCAATATTATAGGCCTACAGTGTCGGTTCTATGTATAGGCGATAATTATAGGCGGCTGCCTAGAGCGGCACTTTTCAAGGGGCGTCAAATTCCGACAAAATACACAATGGTCACTTCCGTCAAAAAGATGACGTTTATGAGTAGGGGGCGGCAATTTTCTTCGCCTATAGGCTATAGCACAAACTGGTCAACGGCTGTCAAAGGCCGCCTCTTAGGCTGTCTTAGCCCATACCACACAGATGTTCTATTTGTTCTAGGTGGTTTGAAAATCGATCGCGTTGGATTGAGTAAGCGATCGATGCGCTCGAGGTCAACCTCCGGACCTTTTGTGTACAGCGATTTTGTGTATCGTATTCGTATAACTGCATATTGTGTCTATCTCAATTCAGTTCTTCTTCTTCTTCTTCTATTATTATTATTATTATTATTATTATTATTATTATTATTATTATTATTATTATTATTATTATTATTATTATTATTATTATTATTATTATTATTATTATTATTATTCTGTTTTTTAAATTGCCCGAGGTAGAAATGATCCCTCAGGCTCTAAGAAACTATTATAGAACTGTGCTAAAGGTTCTCGTCCTCAACGTGCTGCTCAAAAGAACCCCTGAAAGCGACGGCGTTAAAGCGTTGTGTGCATACCGACAAGCGCTGGAAGAGATAAGCCGTCTCACGGGGTCGCCCGTTGCCTCTGTCATGCGGCGGCCCAGCTCCTGTAGAAACTCAAGACTTGTGCTGTTAATGGGCCCAGTGATTCGATGGCCACGGGGATGAAATCGTGCGTCGCGGGGAGGGATGAGTATACTTGCTGCTTTTGCGCTCCGCGGCCTGTTCTGCTGCTCCTCCTGTTGCTGAAGTAGAGGTCTGCGGGTAGAGCGTTTTTGCTACCCGACCCGTACCCGTAACCCATAAACGTTACCCGTACCCGTACCCGACCCGTACTCAAAATTACTACCCGACCCGACCCGTACCCGCGGGTATCCCCGTACCCGTATAGTACCCGCCACTTATTAGTTGGCCTTCCCATTGAGTCCCAGTCTCTACCAGGTCAATAAGCTCAATAGTTATCATGTAGTAGAAATAATAATAGGCTGATGTGGTGGTGATGATGCTGCTGCTGATGATGATGATGATAATGATGATGTTGATAATGATGATGATGATTATAATAATAGTACTTGTAGTAGTAGTAGTAGTAGTAGTAGTAGTAGTAGTAGTAGTAGTAGTAGTAGCAGCAGCAGCAGCAGCAGCAGCAACAGTAGCAGCAGCAGCAGTAGCAGCAGTAGCAGCAGCAGCAGCAGCAGCAGTAGCAGCAGCAGCAGTAGCAGCAGCAGCAGTAGTAGTTGTAGTAGTAGTGGCACTTTGTAACTGTAATTTGGACATCTATCAATGAATGTCAAGTTCACTAAGACTCACGGACATAGCTCAGCACGAGGATATGGTACTTGACAAAATACCACCAGTTATAGTAAGTCTTTGTACTCAGTAGTCAAGGTAACCCCAAAGTTTCATATCGGTACGGGTAAAACCGGGTATACCCGTACCCGTGATGCTCCTACCCGTACCCGACCCGACCCGTGAAATGCCTACCCGACCCGTACCCGACCCGCGGGTACGGGTCGGGTACGGGTAAACCCGCGGGTACGGGTATACCCGCAGTCCCCTATGCTGAAGCTGTCGGGTGGATATAGCCTACGAGGATGCGCACGTGTGGATTATTATTATTATTATTATTATAAAATCAGATCTAGAGTTCTTAAAATCATGGTTCTTAAAGTAAAGGTTCTAGGGCCTCATCGACCCCAGGCACGCGATAGCGTTGAACCGCTGGATTAATTGTGACTGAGATCTTTATTATTATTATTATTATTATTATTATTATTATTATTATTATTATTATTATTATTATTATTGCCCGAGGTAGTTCTATTCCCTCAGGCTATGAAAACTATGTCCGAATTATTATTATTATTATTATTATTATTATTATTATTATTATTATTATTATTATATTGCGACTAGTTGCAATGAGCTCCGATATTAGGGCCTAGGCTATCATCTGCCTTCAGACATTAGTTTTAAGATTGCGCAGGCCCTATAGTGATTATGTGCCTCATTACCAGAGAAATTGTCTACGAGGCTTTTTGCCACAGTAGCCTAGGCTTAGTAGTTGCGATTTCCAGACTACACTTTTCGGTCTACAGAACGGCTCTGTGCTGGCGCTCTTCTGACATGAGTTTGTGCTATTTCCAGATATTACTCTCGACAGTGTAGGCCAGCATAATGTCAACCTTCCTTGAGCCGTGGGACTTGTCCGACGTGGTCTTTTCCGTGGAGTCTAAAAAGATCTATGCCAATCGAGCGGTCCTGTCCATGTGGTCACCGGTCATGAAGGCCATGCTCATCAGTGGTGACTTTCGAGAGAAAGAGGCACCGGTCATCGACCTTCCAGAAAAACATTTTAACGACATTGTTGAATTGGTACGCGTCCTCCATCCGCCCAACAAAGACATCAACAGTATGGCGAAATTATTTATTTATTTATTTATTCGATAATTCCTGATGATGATGATGATGATGATGATGATTCATTCATTTATTCATATCGAACATTTGTATAGCGCCCCTTCAAGGAAACTACTCAGAGGCGCTCCCGACTCCAGCACGGCCAAAAAGAACAGTTTTAAGTTGAGTAAAGAACGTGGGAGAGAAGGTCCTAGGAACAAGGCGAAGCTCCAGAGTGAGGCCATTCCAGGTCGAGGGACCCCCCTCATTTGATGATGATGATGATGATGAAGATGGTGTTAATAATGCTCGAACTCATAACCTCTAAACATCACGTTGGAGGGAAATTGCCCAGGTACCATTGCACCTCTTCTGTTTGTGGAAACCTTGTTCACTTGCTGGATAAAAAAATCTGTCGCTCCTCAGTCTTTCTCTTCCTCTGTTTAGGAAACGCCTGAAGACTATCTTATTTGTTAGAGCCCTCGCCTCTGAATCTGCGAGTGGCGCTATACAAATGTTCAATTACAATTACAATTATTGTAATCGGATACTGCTCCTCTGCAGCTTGGCGTTGGCACTCCACTATCGGTATGTGACGCTCCCGCTGGTGCTGCCAGACGCTTTCTAGCAGACAGTCTTCCACTGGATAAGATTTAAATCTCTTAAATGAGCTACTATCGGTATATAGGCTATGTGAAGCGGCATCCGCACTCACGGAGCAGGGCCGGATTAATATTTCGTAGGCCTGGTTCCAAAATTGTAGGCCTATGGTAGGCCCCAAATACATGTTCAAAAAAAGTTTTGACTAAATTTAAATGATAGAATAGATTTTTATTAATTTTAAACTGTTCCCGGGATTACATTCCCTAATATAGCCTATAAAAAGGCCGCATTAGTGCAGTGCGGTTAGTGCAGGCCCGGATGCTGTGATTCAGAGGTCGATGTGGGAAAAAAGAGGTACCGGCGTGGATGTGGCGACTGGCGAGGTATTTTGGCACTCAAGTCACGGCAATCCGATAATATTAAGCATTTCTGTCTGTCTCTCTGTCTCTCTGTCTCTCTCTGTCTCTCTCTGTCTGTCTCTCTGTCTCTCTCTCTCTCTCTCTCTCTCTCTCTCTCTCTCTCTCTCTCTCTCTCTCTCTCTCTCTCTCTCTGTATGTCTGTCTGAATACACAGAGAGAGAGAGAGAGAGAGAGAGAGAGAGAGAGAGAGAGAGAGAGAGAGAAGAGAGAGAGAGAGAGAGAGAGAGAGAGAGAGAGAGAGAGAGAGAGAGAGAGAGAGAGAGAGAGAGATACGGTAGATATACCGAAAGCCAGGATCGGTAACTCAATGGAGACGTCGAGAAATAAGAAGTCCAATTTCTGAGAAGAAGCGCCGTGCATCTGCTGGCTCCCCGCGTGACCATCTAGACAAACTCATCTTAATATTAAACTAATTATCCCTCGCTCCATCCCTCTCTGTCTCTGTCTATAGGCCTATCTGTGTGTGCGTGTGTGTGCGCGTGTACATATATGTATCTGTGTAAATATATACATACACACACAGATACACACACACATATATATATATATATATATATACACACAGATACATATATGTACGCGCACACACACGCGCGCACGCACGCACGCACACACACACACACACACACACACACACACACACACAGATACGCCTATAGACACAGACAGAGAGGGGTGGAGCGAGGGGAGAGAGACTGAGCCCGTTCAAGTAATTTGAAACTTTTATGGAATAGATCTTACACAGGTACAAACTGAAATCTCTGCAGTCTGAAGACACTTTTGCTATAATGTCTGTTCACACGGGTAGACTATCCATAGCACATCTAGGCCTACTGCTGCATACGGGTCAAACGTTTATCATTTCGACCGAACGTTAAGTTCTTTGAAGTGATCGAGTAGGGCCTACTGTTGATGCCTGTAAACAGGGTGGCCACAGAAATATGATTTCAAAATTCCCTGAGTTTTCCAGGTTTTCCAGAGTCATTTTTTGAATTTTCCAGAGCACATTTTAATCACTTTCCTATTATAATTATATAGGCCTAAAGATCAAAAGTTAAACAATTTTGAGCAGCCTCCTCCCCTTATAGCAGCACCTTTCCTCGCTTTTTTTATATTGTTTTCCTCATAATAGTTCAGATCAATTAGTAAAAACAAATATATTGAAACATTACTATGTTCACGCACCTTTTCAGATGCAAATGCAATCACTAAAGTGAAACTTAATGCCAATGGCTGGAGTTGGGAGCACCTCAGAGTACACCGCCGAAGAGGCGCTATATAAACCCCCGAATGAATAATATGTACTGTGAATGCACCTAATTGCAACCACGATGTAAGAAATGTAGACTAATTCAGTTTCTTTAGCTCCTTCATTTCGTGCTCAAGATTTAACACAGCACTGCCTGCATCCCCAATCAGCTTGGCTTTCTTGGCTTTGAGATCTTTGATCTTTGATCTTTAGCAGCTATCTTCCTCTTCGAAGCAGATTTTGCATCATCTCTCGCCTAGTGGCTTTACTTGCAGGTATTACTTCTTCATATCGAGATCTAGTACCACGTACGTAGGCTACATATTGTAGCTTGTAGCATTGGTGACCCGTCAGAACGGCCCGGGACAAATCGGCCCCGACAAAACGACCCCGACAAATGGGCCCCGACAAAACAGCCCCGACAAAACGGCCCCCGTCAAAATGGCCTCGACAAAACAGCCCCGCCAAATCGGCCCCCGTCAAATCGGCCCCCGTCATATCGGCCCCCGTCAAATCGGCCCGTCATATCGGCCCCCGTCATATCGGCCCCCGTCATATCGGCCCCCGTTATATAGGCCCCAGTCATATCGGCCCCCGTTATATAGGCCCCAGTCATATCGGCCCCATACAAAATATCCAATGTTCCAAGTACTTTTACTCTTACGCTGACAAACTATGTTGAAATGAGGCCTCAACTCCTTTAAGCGACGGTTCAGCTGGGACCATCGTCTAATGCTAACTGGTTGGCGTATTTAACTTTTAAATGCCTTCAGTGACAACTATCATAAATTCAACTTCTATTTACGCAACGAATTATTTTTCATAAATCCAACTTCCATTTTAACGCCAAAATTATTTTCAGGCCTTAGCTCTCAATAGGTTGGCCATAGCCATAGGTCAGCCAATTAGCGCTAAGTAATCACGACTGAAGGCCGCGATCTCAACATAGATTTGCCCTGCATGGGCACAATCTCTAGAGTAGCAGTAGTAGTAGCAGCAGTAGTAGTAATAGTACTGTGGTAGTAGGGCGCTCTTTTTGAGTTGCTGGCCCCACGACCTGGAATGGGCTCACACCTGCACTCCGTGCACATGTAGTGCCTATATCTATAGGGGCTACACTACTAAGTTTCTGGCTAACTTAATGACTACTTTATTTAGCCGTGGTTGGACGGGGAGCGCTTCTGTGTAGATTACCTTGAAGTGGCACTATATAAAAGCTCCTTAATAATAATAATAATATAATAATAATAATAATAATAATAATAATAATAATAATAATAATAATAATAATAATAATAATAATAATAATAATAATAATAATAATAAATAGTAGTAGTAGTAGTAGTAGTAGTAGTAGTAGTAGTAGTAGTAGTAGTAGTAGTAGTAGTAGTAGTAGTAGTAGTAGTAGTAGTAGCAGCAGAAGTAGTAGTAGCAGCAACAGCAGCAACAGCAGCAGGAGTACTAGGCCCTATTACTAATTTTCATCACCGCCTTGAGCAATATAAACAGGTGATTGAATAAACAGGTTAAAAGATCAAAGGTATAATTAGTCTTGCATTGTTTTCCTCGTTTGCCATAGACAAAAACGTGACGGCAATGTTGCCGTTGGCTCGCGAGTACCAAATCGACGACCTGACAAGACGTTGCGAGAAGTTCCTTCTGACTCAGCCAGCCTCTGTTCGAGGTCTTATTCTTGCCAAGGAGTTCTCCCTCAAGAACTTCGAGCAGCGCTGCTTCGAACACATCCAACGGTCGGTTTCTCTATAATCAGTCAAGTCATAATAATTATACGGCTGATGACGTACGCTTAGCGTCAACAGACTGTTATGCAAAATGCCGTTAGGCCTATGTAAATGAATGGGTTCCCGGCTTCCAGAGGGCTGCTCCACTCTCCAATCAGAATTTGTCTGCAGAGGCAAACGCAGAGATAAAGTTTATTACTCAGCAGTTTGCCCATTGGAATTAGACTAATTCCAATGTGCAAATTGCTGAGTAGGGCCACTATTATAGGAATATAAAAAAATCACCAAGATGGCCAACACAGTCAACAATTTTTTCCATCTAATGGCAAACCCCAGAGGTCAATACAGTCAAAAAATCAATTGGACAATTATTAAGAACAATCTACACTTCAAATTAGCATAATACTAAATAACTATTATCTTAACTACATGCTGCTATTTACACTGTCTTAACGAAAGAATACTAAATTATAATGTGGAAGAGAGTAGGCCCTAGTAAAGTACGTAGTATCTTTTTAAAGGCCAATAGATTTGGTGAGACGTAGGCCTATTACATAGACTATCTGAGACCACGGTCTGTCCGTGTATACTAGGTCGACAATGAAGAACCTACTGGCAGAGAAAGGATTTGATCAGCTGACGGATGAGGCTCGGATTCATATCTTCCGCCACAAGGCGACTCGTTATGAGAAAGCGATACAGGACGTGGACGATATCATCACGGGCAAACGACCGCAACGGATGTTCAGTAGGCTGCTCACTTGTGAAGACGTGGAGTTCCGCGATGATACACACAAACCTGGAACGGAGAAGGCTTGCAAGAGTTGCGCTGTTTCGATGACTGAACGTGTTGCTGAGGCGCTTGATCGCCTCTTTTCCAGATGAGGAGAACAGCTGTGTTCACTCACTCACTAACCTATTCAGACACGCCTGGTTACATTTCTCGCAGAAGTGTGAGGCAATCCAGTTCCACGAGGTTATTCTAATGTCTGCCATATTTGACTACATTATATTTGACTATATGCATATGGTCACGATCTGCGCCCACGCTCGCATAACCATGTTCTTTCTGCATGTAGATTTGATCCCTCACCAGTAGCGGTTTCCCGGCTATAGGATACTACTGCTAGGTTACAGTGCTTTTGTTAACTTTTTACTAACTTTTCTGCTACTATTTGATAGCTTTGTATGTACAGCGCCATCAGTTTGCCAGCGTTTAATAAAGAACACACTTACTTACTTAATTATATCATAGAGTTCGTCAGACGATTCTCTTTATGAAAATAGATCTGATTTAATAAACTATAGTTTCAGACAAGGCATCATGTCATCAATTTTGTATTGTATTGTATCTAAAGATTTATATAGCGCCTCTCTCAGAATAACTATTCAGAAGCGCTCTCAGCACGAAAACCCCGGGGAAAAGAAACGTCTTTAAAGAACGAGCGACCAAAGAGGAAAAACTAGTCAATGCAGTTAAATCAAGAGAAATATATAGTTAGCAAGTCTTCTAGGGCAATCTTTTAAATAACCAATAACCAGCATCTGTCTGTGATAGTTTATAGATCTATATTAGCCTATTCTAACCTCCCTCGAGTTCTTTGATCTGTGTTGTGAATTCTTCAATCACTTGCAACGTTAATACACTGTCGCACTCCCGTCTTGTTCCTGCGGTTGATCTTGCGTATTAGGCGGCCTTGGCTATTCTTCGATGAAATTTCTTAAATTTGTCAACGACAACCTCTTTCCGAGTAACATCGTCCAGGAGTTTATAAGTCAAATGACTACGAAAGTTTCATATCATTCGCAACCGAATTTTAATCGGGTTATAACGTTTGATCCACTGCACTGAGCTTCATGACAAGCTAGCGACATCACAACTTGTGAGTTTGATGCTGTCTTTCTAAGCCATACTGTTCTGCAATAGTATAATCGATGGAGTAATTAACTAGATTCCCGCTTACACGACAAAACTGAGCGTCTCTTCTCGAATTAACTTTTCATTTTCGATTAAAGAAAAGTCTTTTTTTAATTGAAAATGACAAGGAGTGGGCCTCCACAACTAACCGCAGCTAAACGTCCGTTTCTGATGAAGTTCAGAGTCCAACTAAATCTTTTAATGACTTTTAGCACAGTAATTGTCGTGCTACGCAGGCAAGCAGACAACAGTTCCTGATCTTCCGTTAAGATTCAAGCCGTCCAATCATATTCTTCCACTTCATCATCCATTGTGTCAAGTTACAGGATAACCCAGAACCTAATCTAATATTTTATTGATTAAGATGCTGGCTGATGTTGGTTTACTTAATTAAAATTAATAGCTTAAGATACTATCACTCAACTAGCATCTCTTTATCTCTGATACATTAACAGACACAACAATATTACACACATAGATAAGAAGAACTTGTGTGGGAACTAAACAGCGTTACATCTAAACCCCCACAAATCAAAATTTGGACATTTTTGTATACACGTGTCCTTATTAAATAACACATCACTGTTATCTACTGTACACTAAAGCTATCACGTATACTTATTCTATCACTAACACTATAGCACATAATCATTACATTCAGCCACATTCGTAATCAAGCATTCTTATCTCACTCCAATAGGTCTTATCATTAATCAAATATAACTAGTGATAAAATTTCATTAATCACCCCTTTAGCTTTAAACTATTTACTTAATCACTCATTCACTTATTTACATAGATCAACTGCATAGCCTACTCTAATCCTCTGCTCGAATAATCAGCCATCACATTCTCACTCCCACAAATATTCTTCACTCTAAAATTATAGTTCTGCAGCGCTACACACCAACATAATTACTATAGCCTACTCTGGCATTTCTAACGCTACCAGTCTTCAAGTATTGCTTCATCAAAAATTCCTTTCCACAGAGGTACCTATTAAATTTCTGGATTCCCCATACCATTGTCAGACATTCTCTTTCTTCGACTGAATATTTCCATTCTCTCTCATTCAATTTCCTGCGTGCATAAGCAACTGGATCATGGATGCATCTTCATAGTCTTGCATCAAAGCACTTGCTAAAGCCACATTCTATGCATCGGTCCGAACCACAATTTCCACGACAGAGTAGCAAGCCAGATGTGACCATATTAGACTTTATGCAAATGCATCCATTTTAAGGCAGAAATAGTCATTTATCTAGCCCAATAATTATTTCAAACAATACAATAATTCATCATAACACGTTGGCCCTATATCAGTGCTTCCCAAACTTTTTATCGTCGCGGACCGGCAGGAATTAACTGTCAGTGTCACGGACCGGCAGGAGTGTTCCCACTGCAGGAGGACCGGTGCCAAATTTAGTTATTTCTCTTTTTCGATCACATAGGCCTATATACTCCTTTATTGAAACATTAAGTTGACAAAGCGCAACTTAGTACAAAGAGAGAGAAGGAAAATGACTAATGCACTAATGTCTGACAACTCTGTCTGCACTAACAACTCTGTCTGCTACGCCCGATCTGGTGGGGTAAAGAGCCTGATGATCTTAAAGTCTAATTTAATGCTTGATCATCTAGAATAAATTCCTCAAATATGTATTTGAATTGATTTAAATGCATGTTTATCCAATTCTATTACTCTATTACCCATTTAATTCTAGCCTAATGAGTGTTTTTGTTATGACTTTCAAAAATAAAATAACAATTTCTTTATTCCGAGACTATTTGACCAGTTTCTTGACTCACTTTGCGGACCGGCAACCGCGGTCTCGCGAACCGGCACCGGTCCGCGGACCACCACTTTGGGAAGCACTGCCCTATATACATGTACATGTATAATAGGCTGACCAGATATTGGAAACTAAAAACCGGGACACTTCAATCACAAAATAAATTTGTGATGTTGTCAATAATTAATATAATATAACTTGCACAAATATCTATTTTATGCTTATTATATTGGTATAAGACTATTCTAAGTGAAAGGTTTTATTCAAATCATGCTTTTAAATGTAACATTAAATTCTAAATTTCTCAAATCTGTTACTCAACTTTGGCACCTGAATGTATGCTTCTTAAAAGTTTTTTTGTCTGCTAACATTCTATCATAACAAATCTTGCTTTTAAATTTAAATAATCTAAATTTATCAATTCAGTCGCTCATGTTTGGAGCTTGAATGTATGCTTCTTAAATGTTTTTTGTCTGCTAATATTCTGTCATAAAATTCAACACATGTTTCTTCCATATCCACTTTCACTATCATAACAGCTTCAAGAGTTTCTTCTGATAATCGACTTTTTTGATCTGACCAATAAGAGTTCATCAGCGAGAAAACTCGCGCAACTGGAGCATTAGTTCGAGGAATTGCTAACAAGAATTGTAGAATCATTTTCAAATTTGGAATAATTATCTCTCTTTCTTGTAGATCATTGAAAATCTGCACCCATCTGCTATCCACCGCAACATTGTTTTCATTCCATTGTTCCACTTTTTCTCGACTAACAAAATTACAAACGCATGACTGTCATTTCATCAAACAGAGTGCATTGTCATCAATGTCATACCCAGCTGGCTTACAAATTTTGATAAGATCCTCAAGGCTTCTTTCAAACATATCCCAAGTAATTGTTCCTCTCAAATTCATCCAACTGAACAGCTTGAATGGTGCATAACTAACTTCCCACATTTCAAAATATTCCAACGACGTTGCATAAAAAGATTGAACTGTTTTATGAAAATGTGTTTTATCAGAATATTATCACTACGACAATATGACGTTTAGAACCGGAAGAGGTATTACCGTATTATGCATGGTAATAAATAAAAGTGAGATTAAAAATGAATTTACTCGCCAGATGCCAGTAGTAAAATCAAGGAGACGTTGATAAAGTAAGTAAGTATATCCTTTTTTTGATAACACCACAAACGCACATGAAATACATCATATATAAGATCGGAAAGTCAGGTCAGTTTTAAAAACCGGGACATATTTAGAGTTTGGCCTACCTTTCCCGGCAGCCGGGACAGCTAGCAGAAAATCGGGACTGTCCCGGGAAAACCGGGACGTCTGGTCAGCCTAATGTATAACCTATTATAGCTGCAACACATAATGGCGTACGATTACAATGCAATGCTGTGTGTACATAATTATGCTATAGTAGCCGTAGTGGTAGGCCTATTAGGCCTATGACCGTATACAAATTATAAAATATTATACTTTGTAGGCCTATGTTTTTCACAGAGTTTTATAGGAAATTCTTTGAATTTTCTGTAGGGGCCTACCGAATAAATGATGAATAAAGAATTAGAATAGGCCGAACGCAAATTCATTTCCATAGTTTCAACGCAGCATCTAGGCCTAATCGTGCACACGGGTGCTAGCTGTCTAGAGTCAAGGTAACCTATCGATTGTGATTTAGCGATCTGCAGGGCCTATGCATCATACTTGTTTACTGTTTAACGACCACTGTGTGGTAACAAAGACCTTTAGCGTCGCCCTCCTCCTTTATCCAGTCTTGGGACTGGCACTGCCAGAGAACGATCAGTGGCGGAGTTCGATGCGTCATACGCTATCTAGTACTTATTATATATAATATATATCTCAATGTGTCAACCCAAATGGCTCTGCTCTGCTCTCTTCTTTATGTGAATTAAATAATGTTGGACGTCCTACGAATATGTAATTAGTAGGGCTGGGCATTTAACGCGTTATTAATTAATTAATTAACGCGATTAAATTTTTTAACGCAGTTAACGCGATTGTCATTGCGCCCAATTATTTCTAGAAATGCGCTAAAACAATTCTTGATAAAACCGCTCATTTTAAACTTTAAACTTTAAAGAAAAAAACTAAAAAGTAAAAACAATTAGTAAAAACATGTTTTCTTTCTCTGTATTGACTGCAAGCATTTATATAGCGCATGTTCAACGTAACTACTTACTAGTACTTAGAATCGATAGATTAGTTGTAGGCCTACTTTTCATCTATGGTGACATACGTTTAAAATTAATCGCGTTATTAAAAATTTTAATCGTGCGATTAATTTAGATTAAAATTAAAAATCATCTATTGTGTCATGCGTTAAAAATTAATCGCGTTATTAAAAATTTTAATCGTGCGATTAATTTCGATTAAAAATTTTTAATCGTTACCCACCCCTAGTAATCAGCATTACTTAATATTCAGCAAAGGGCCATCAGACAGAAAGTGATGTACTTTGGACACGTAATGAGAGCAGAGGGATTGGAGAAGGAGATGATGCTGGCGTGCGGGGAGGGGGAGGAGTAGGGGTCGACCGAGAACTCGCTGGATGGAGCAGATACATAGGAGGACAACGATGAGCCTTGCACAACTAAGGGACGCGGTACGAAGCAGAGAGGATTGGAGGAAGCTGGTCACGACGGTCGCTAGAGTTCCACGAACTGACAGCACAAGGTGACAAGGTGAATATTCACGAGGCGTAGCCCACTCTATGAGAAATCTGGCCGCCAGCCCGAATTTTTCTAACTGCATATATACAGGGTGGGCCAGCATAAATGAACCGATTTTGCATGCATATAACTCCGCCAAATTTTGTACGTTATTTATACTTAATGCGTGAAATTAAAGATATTTCATTCTAGTATTAAGATTCAAACACATTTTTTATTGTAGCAGTAGCCTACATGATGTAGATCGTGACATAACAACAGTCATCGTTTTTGCAGTAACTAGCTAATTAAAACAATTCATGACAATTTTTACAGTAACTGCACAAAAATTAAACCATATAGCCAGAAATTTGCACTGCACGTCAAAATTAATGATTAATTAGGAGATAGTCTAGTCATACGACCGGTCCAGGATCGGAGGCCCCCAGCTTCAGCGACGAATGGAACTCGGCGTTGAGGAATTGGCGGGCTGGATGAGGTCGAACCATCTACTTCTAAATCCTAACAAGACAGACTTCCTCTGGTGTGCGACGCGCAGGCGACGTGGTCAGCTGAGCAGTGTCCCTCTGGGGGTCTGCGGGGTGCAGTTGCCGCCGTCTGGTGCGGTCCGTGACTTGGGAGTCCTGCTTGAGTCAGACCTGTTGATGACGGGCCACGTAAATCAGTTGGTGGGCAGATGCTTCCGCCAGTTGAGGCTAATTAGGAGCTGCATACGTTCACTGCCTTTCGAAGCAGCAAAAACGGCGGTCGTCTGCTTCGTGGTCACTCAGGTAGATCGTTGCAACAGCCTACTGGCTGGCGTGCCCAAACATCTGCTCGACAGACTGCAATCCGTCTTGAATTCAGCAGCGAGACTAGTGTGCAACCGAAGAAAGTATGATCACGTCACGCCTCTGCTTCGTGACGTGCTGCACTGGCTCCCGGTGCAGTATCGTATAGATCATAAACTCGCCCTACTGGTGTACAAGTCCCTCCATGGTATGGCACCGGAGTACCTAAGAGCATACTGCATCGGCGTGTCGTCATCTAGGTCGGGACCCTCTTTGCGATCTGAGGCGCGTGGCGATCTGAAGGTACGAAAATCTAAAACCTGCTTCGGAGACCGCGCATTCTCTGTTGCTGGACCTAGGTGTTGGAACAATCTTCCACCTTCAATCCGTTCAGCAACATCCCTGGAGTCATTTAAGTCCAGACTCAAGACACATTATTTCAAGTTGGCGTATCCGGACTGAGTGTTTATCGTGTCAAAGCGCCCTTGTAACGGCATGTGCCGTGTTACGGCGCTGTAGAAATTGTCGTATTCATCATCATCATCATCATAGTCTGTTGCAGTCTTTACTCTTTTCTAATCAAATGAATTTTCAATATGTCTACCACGTGCTGCAACAGGGACACACGAGCAATGTTAGCGGGTGTGAGCGCTGAGTGTACCGATTCGCGTGGTTTACGACGTGAAGTTCCTGTTTCATCAATTTTCCGAATTAGACGATTCAACGTATTTTTTATTTTATCCTCTGTTTGGAAACTCTTCAATCATTTGAAACGCATTAAATCCCTTATCAGTTCGCAAAATTCGGATCAAAACTTGATCATCGTCTGTCAAAGGCGCCATATTTCGTCACTAATGACAACAAAATATGGTAGCTTGCTGCTCTTCCAAACATTTCCTTAACCCTTTCCAGCCCACCGGGTCCAATTGGACCCAAACACACGTATTTGCTCTAAAGTCAATGTTGTTTACGAGTAAATTGAACCGGCAATTCCCATTGGGTCCATTTGGACCCATTCAGCAATTATATGAAATATTGTTATAAAAAAATTTCCTTGTAGTTTTTACTTAAATTTTTATGAAAAAATGGACTGGTCCGCCAATTCCCGTTGGGTCCAAATGGTCCTATTTTTACATTGCGGAAAAAATGCGAAAAAAATTTAAAAATTTTGGTTTTTGCTTATTTTAGGTGGGAATGATGAGATTTAATAGAAAAAAATGTTTTTGGATCGCTACAATTAATTTGGGCTGGAAAGGGTTAAAATTTAAACTAGTACCAGTTCGACTTTTTCAAGGCTAATACTAGAGTGAAATATCTTTAATTTCATGCATCAAGTAAAAATAACTTACAAAAATCGGCGGAGTTATATGCATACAAAGTTGGTTCATTTATGCTGGCCCACCCTGTATATCGTGCAGCTATCATGAGCTATGGATGTGTAGTTAAGAGTAATTAATATTCATGCATTTAATAGGCCTAACTGAATATTGGCTGTCGACCCACAGTCCTTGACCGATAACCGGAATCATTGAGTGCATTTTAGGTGTGTTAATTTGGAAGCCTGATTGTGTGTATTCAAATAGTCTCGGCCCACGAGAGTCTTACGCAGCGGCCAATTGAGGGCAACTGAGCGTATTAGGTATGGGGGTCCGGGCGAAACGAACAGAGGCACATGTTCCCCTCGAGTGGGTCAAAGACAGACACACCGAGTAGGTCTATCTTTCCAAGACGTATTGGGTACATTGGGGGAACGGACATTGTCCCCCCGGACATTATCCCTCCGGACATTGTCCCCCCGGACATTATCCCTCCGGACATTGTCCCCCCTGGACATTGCCCCCGATTTTGCGTAGGACATTATCCCCCCGGACATTGTCCCCCCCTCTGTGTAAATAGCCTATAGTATGCATGTCATTGATAAACCTTAGTTGCCGGTTTTGTTGGCTATTTCATTCAGGTGTAGGCCTAAACGTAAGACTTGTTAATGTCATTCACTTCTATAATTAAAATTACAAAATGATACGAAATGATTACGAAATGATTGACCATTTAGGCCAACAATTATTTTCATCATTTTCCTGCATTTCCGCAAAAATATTATACGATTATATCTTGGACTGGGGGGATAATGTCCTACCCTGGGGAGGGGGGACAATGTCCAGGGGGGACAATGTCCGGGGGACAATGTCCGGGGACAATGTCCAGAGGGACAATGTCCTACACTCGGGTACATTATAGGGTAATTCAAAGGTAAGGCAGGTGCCCGAAGCCACTTCAGGTAGAGGTGTTAAAACTCGAGAAGTGTTAAAGTATGCAAGAATGCTAAAAGCACATTAATTAATTAATTAATTAATTAATTAATTCATTAATTAATTAATTCATTCATTCATTCATTCATTAATTAATTCATTCATTCATTCATTCATTCATTCATTCATTCATTCATTCATTCATTCAGTCATTCATTCTAGCGCTTCTTCAAGAAATCTACTCACGAACGATCCCAGGCCAGCCACGGCAAAAGAAAAGACTTGAGTGACTTGAAATGTATGTATTTTACATTGCATCTAGGCTATAGCATACAAGTACGCTATACATGTATGTATCAATGTATGCATGTATATAATTATATATGTTTGTACGTATACATGTATGTATGCATGTATGTATGTATGCATGCATGTATGCATGCATGTATGTATGACATTGTATGTATGTATGTATGTATGTATGTATGTATGTATGTATGTATGTATGTATGTATGTATGTATGTATGTATGTATGTATGCATATGTATGTATGTATGTATGTATGTATGTATGTATGTATGTATGTATCTATGTATGTAGGTATGTATGTATGTATGTATGTACGTAGGTATGTATGTATGTATGTATGTATGTATGTATGCATGCATGCATGTATGTAAGTACTTACGTGCGTATGTATGTAACTATGTATGCGTGCATTCTTATAGGTATTTATCAAAAACATTTGCATAGCACCTGGAGATGGCATTTTGAACTTTATAAAGACCTTGGAATGGTAGCTATGATCAGGAATCCCACCAGACCGGAATCTTTTTGCTCTGGGACGGAACAAAACAATGATAGTCGCCATAAAAATTAACGATCTAATAACTTACAAGGTGAGCACGTGGATAATTAATTATCTGTGGCAATTAGGCAGCGGTACAAATTACTCGTGCGTCGGCAGGGCCCACTCATTTTCTCACAGGAGGGAATTGGTGTAATAATAATGGTAGGTCTATATTTGTTGTATGCTGAAAATTGCTTATTGCTGGTTTAGTACCAATTAAAGCCATCGAAATAATATTTCAACGGCCGACGTCATAGTTGGGAATTGGCGTTCGTAGTAATGACATCTTTTGACTGTCAGGTCCATTGACATCCTCCTCATTTAGCAAGACTTGGGACTGGCACTACCTAGCTCTAGTAGCACGAACTATTTGTGGCAGAGCTGAGTTGGCTTTCGAGACAGTTCGACTCCCGTGGACTAAAGTCCAAGCGAGATATACAGGTGTGTACAATTCAAATGAAACTCTAATTATAAGTTGTGATCTGGCAGTGCGGCGCTAAAGTTCTAATTAGCGTATAACAAGCTTACTTATTGGGGGAAACTTAGCAGCCAAGGAACAAACTGCATGTGTGTGTGCGTGTGTGTGTGTGTGTGTGTGTGTGTGTGTGTGTGTGTGTGTGTGTGTGTGTGTCTGCTTGCATATCTGCCCGTCCGTCCATCCGTCTGTCCGTCCGTCCGTCCGTTCGTCCGTCCGTCCGTCTGTCTGTCTGTCTGTCTGTCTGTCTGTCCTTGTTTCTTTCTATTTGACACGGGCATGACCGAGTAGGCAGATAAAGACACAGGCCTACAGGTACAGACAGACAGACAGACAGACAGACAGACAGACAGACAGACAGACAGACAGACAGACAGACAGACAGATATATTTACCCAGATGGGGTGTGTCATCTGGTTTTGTCATTAAACGAATATAATAATAATATTGTCACTCGCAAATCGTACCCTAGATGCATTGCAAAGGTCGATATCCGCCTAAATACCTACGTCCGTCTGTCTATCTCTGTGTATCTCTGTCTCTCTATCGGTCTCTGTCTGTCTCTGTCTGTCTCTTCTCTCTGTCTCTCGGCCCTCTTGAGTCCCCCTCCCCAGTCTAGGCGTCTAACTCAACGTACACCGTCGCCTTGTAACGGCACGGCTCTTATCGCGTTAGCACGGGTTCCGATTCACGTGTAAATTCTTCGGGGGCGGCCCTCCCCAGCTCTCCACGTGAGTCAACCGGCGATCAGAGGTCGGCCAGACACAGTCGACCCGTGGCAGGTAAGTGTACCAAACCTCATTTACTTTCGGGGTTTTATTCATGAAAATCATTGTATTTGATGCCTTTTGTAACTTTATATATATACAAATTCTATGAATGAATGATTGATTGATTGATTAATAAGAAAATTGTTGTAAATTTTGAAAGATTGCTTGTCAGGTTTTGTGGAAATAAAATCTCTTGGAGGGTGTGTTTAGGGTTTTACGCTGGGCGCCGGTTTCACTGCATGCATGACCTTTTCGAGAGGGCCTGTGTGCTAATTAGGTTTTCAGTGATTAATTAAACGTCAGTAATTAGAATCAGATCGAATTTCTAGAAGTTTCTGACTAGTAGACTGGCATTCGGAGTTTGGTTGAGTGAGCGACTGTTTGGAGCGGTGAGAATCTTATATATTTATGTGTTTATCTATTATAAAGGTGTTGTCGAATTCATGTAAGATATATGTGCGACATCGTTTTAAATATCTTTAAATTGGCAATATACCGGATATTAAGTTAAATTTTGTTACTGGATATTAATTTAAATTTAAATTTTGCTGTGTGGGGATAAGATGGGTCTTAATTAAAGCTTCTGGATAGAGACCTTCAAGTGACGCTATATGAATTTCTACTGACTGATTGATGAAGCAGCGGAAACAGACAGCAATTCGTTTATTGTAATCACAAATTGCTATAGCGCCTCTATCGGAAACACTCTGTTGAGGTTCAGTCGTCGACCTAGCAACACAAGATGGTGAGTGATCAGACTGAAGGGTGTTCAGAGGATTAGACCTACGAAGGAAGAGAGGCAGAGCTTGCAAGTCACATGTCATAGGTTTGTTTATAGGGCATGACCTCTGAGAACAGGCTTTCAGTTGCACTGGATGGATTGAGTTGAACAGAAGTATAGGACAAGTTGATGATGATTGATGATGACGATGACGACGACGATGATGATGATGGTTTTGATGATGATGGTGGTGGTGGTGGTGGTGAAAATTTTGCAGATTTCGAAAGTACACGATCACAGGTCTAAATTAAATTTTAATGTTGTTAATATGAAACAACTAACGACTAATGAGATATCTTAGTTTCTTTTTTAAATTTATCTACGCGACATAACAAAAAATTACATAATCATAGGGGCGTAGCCAGGAAAAAAATTTCAGAGGGGGTTTTAACTTTTAAGTTTTCTGGGTTTTCCATTGGAAATGGTCTGATTTTTCTACATATTTAGTTTTTAATAACAATGCATTTATTTGGGGGGTTGAACCTGTAAAACCACCCCTAAAAACGCTCATGCATGACCACATAGACAAAACACCTGGTTTTGGAAAGTAATTCAATAACACAAACCATAATGCATAGATTCTTACAATGTACACGGTAGTTTACAAAAATAATTTTGGACTATGTTTTGTAATTTCTTTTTTCTTTGGTAACCCAGTGGCTTTGTCCAAAGCACTATCTATGTCTGTCAGCTTTAAGACAAGAAATAACATATTTTTCTACATTCCATGCAGTAAGAGGTGGACCATTGATGCCAATCATCAACAGATCATTCACTCAGGCCCGCCGAGAGAGGGGCAGAGGGGGCAAATGCCCAGGGGCCCGGCGACTTTTAGGGGCCCGGGCCGGGCCCGCAATCAACTTATGTTATATATTATAATCAGATATACAAAGTTTATGATTTTGTGCCTTATAAAATATAATATTACGGACACGTAGCTACAATAGTTGCACATATAAATATAATATTGTAGGGTCGTTTCTGCACTATAATTGTTTCAGTTTGCTAAAAAAATCTCATAAAGTCTAAGGATAGTTAGGGGCCCGTGACTGCTCTGCCTAGAGGCCCGGAATTTCTGTCGGCAGCCCTGCATTCACTGAACTCACCAGAAGCCTGTTTCGTCCACTAGTGTGACATAAATTCATCTGACTGAATCCTCTTTCACACTCAGCAGATGAAACAGATAGAACTTCCAACAAAGTAGGCCTAATAAGTGGCTGTAATTTCTGCCCAAGCATTAAACCATCGCTCTTTTTAAGCATAGAATATTCAAGCAAAACATCAGCTGCGTCAGAATTACTCATTCCAAACTCTACTCAATGCAATATGTCTTTCTTCACACACTAAATAACCTCAACCATGTGCTCGAACTATAGCATATGCCATAAGAGGAAAAGGAAATAAACGTGTTACAGAAATTGGCTTTCACCTTAATTCTGTAGACTGGTTCTCCGCTCTCAGTCACAAACCATAACAGTAAGTAAGTAACTAATTTACTTAGAAGTAAAGGAATTGGGCTATATATTCTTTTGTACTTGATGACAGAGCAACAGCCGGGGGGGTCAAGACCTAACCCCCCAGCATCTTTTCAGTTACTTAGCTGAGGGGGTTAGAAAAAGAACTAGGGGGTTGAACCCCCCAACCCCCCCGACAACTAAAACACTGTGAAACAGAAATATTAGCATAAAATATGCCCCTATGATTGTTCTGAATTATTTTGTTGAGTTCCGGAACCTTTTTTTCTAGAAAAAAAGCACTGATGATGATGATGATGGTATTGATGATGATGGTGGTGGTGGTGGTGACAAAACTAGTGTTGTCCGTAATTTTTAAATCTCGACGGATTAAAAATAATTGATGATGATGATGATGATGATGATGATGATGATGATGATGATGATGATGATGATGATATCTATATGATGACCAAGGATCAATCGATGGGGCTGAGCAATCATGAGTTGAGGACTTGCTCAAGGTTCCAACCCTACATAGTAACCGTCTCAAGGCGATAGTGTCCCACAAGTAAGTAAGTAGGCAAACTTTGACATCACCTGTCACTAATATATACATAATACATACATACATACATACATACATACATACATACATAGTTTACATACTTGCCTACATACTTACATACATAGGCTACATACATCTGTATACATTCATCCATACACAAATACATACATTCATACATACATACTTACCTCCATACTTGCATACATACTTAATTACATACATACAAAATTACATACATAAATACTTGCATACATACATAATTACATACATAATTACATACATAATTACATAATTACATAATTACATAATTACATACATAATTACATCCATTTCTCATTTGTTGCAGAAGTTTTGACTAGTTGAGGTGAACATAATACATTTCTAAATCAACTGCAGATCCAAATGACGGTCACTTACTCAGCCAAGGTTGCGACAGCCAAATTCAGCTGCTTCTTCAAGCTTCTGATTCGGTAAATAGACAAAATTTCTTTCGTTGTTATTATTATTATTTTGCATTTATTGAGCACCAATATCTAAAGACAAGGAATGAATCAATGGCACTGAGCAATTTTATGTCTTGCCCAAGGACTTGTGCAAAGTCCCTGTGCAGTAACCGTCTTATGGAGGAGGCTCGAACCCTCACTCTGTGCATTAAAAGTGCTCTGAACCATCTGGGTATCATGTCCCACAATGGGCTACCATCGATGTCCCATGATCAGCTACCATTTCCCATGATCAGCTACCATGTTCCATTATCAGCTACCGTGTCTCATGATCAGCTACTATGTCCCATGATCAGCTACCATTTCCCATGATCAGCTACCATTTCCCATGATCAGCTACCGTGTCCCATGATCAGCTACCATTTCCCATGATCAGCTACCATGTTCCATTATCAGCTACCGTGTCTCATGATCAGCTACTATGTCCCATGATCAGCTACCATTTCCCATGATCAGCTACCATTTCCCATGATCAGCTACCGTGTCCCATGATCAGCTACCATTTCCCATGATCAGCTACCATGTTCCATGATCAGCTACCATTTCCCATGATCAGCTACCATGTTCCATGATCAGCTACCATGTCCCATGATCAGCTACCATGTCCCATGATCAGCTACCATTTCCCATGATCAGCTACCATGTTCCATTATCAGCTACCGTGTCTCATGATCAGCTACCATGTCCCATGATCAGCTACCATGTCCCATGATCAGCTACCATATCCAACGATAACTTCCATGTTCTTGATTTGTCAAAGGTGAAACAGTTGTGGAAGAAAATTCCATGGAAGAACTGAAAAGGCCCTGTACACATTTAGGTCTCTTAACACGTTGTTGATGTTTAGGAATTCAGTTCCCTTATCTCATTCACGTCTAAATATAGACGCATCTATTTAAGTTGTTTGCCCACTTTTTGACCTTCTTGTCTTCACGACATAATATTGGATATCGACCAGGCCTCTTCAACTGATTGCGATCTTGACACCGATTTGACTTGGCATGACCAGTGATTTGATGCCTCATGCGTTTTCATAATGATTCTTTAGAAATCAGATTCGATTAGATACAATACTACCCAGTAAGTAGCCTGATTCTGCTTTTCCCGACCTATCAGATGTTACAATAATCTTCGTTTAATATTTTCAAACTGACAAGTGTGCAGGATGATTACAAATCAGTATGAATGGATGATCACAAGTTATTACAGGAGTCGAATTTAACTGTATATGGCAGCCATGCAAGGCGCCCATCACTTCCTACATCTCATTTTACCAATGCGCCATCTCGTGAATGATAGGATGAGTGGACCTTTGGGAGGGTTGCTGGAAGCAATCTCGCTACCTACTGCTCTTCATACCACGTGATGTTACCACTACTCTATGGACCATTGGACCCTCTATGTTAACCAGTCATCTACAAGGACTTTTGGCTACGGGTTCAATTGAGGTTAACACTGGCTGATGCATTGCTCAAGTGCCTAAAATAGCTAGAAATGTTAACTGGACACTATGTGCCATCGGTTGATGCCTTGTGCATTAGACATCGACGCAATAGAAGTTGCTAATTACATATTCCTCAAACTGTCATACTGTACTTGAAGTGGAAAGTTAAATTTCATGTATTAGAATGAAATCGTGTGTAATTGAATTGAGCTAATCTCTCAAGAATTCACACCACACACTCGGACAATATCAAATGCACACGTGTTCAAAAACAAGCAAAACTTGACATATTATAATGAAATCTTCTGTAGTTGACTTTAGACATTGATCTCTGAAAAAATCATACTGTATACACACATTGCCACTATCCAACTCAATAGATAACTCCAGTGTTGAAGTTGAGCTTTTGTGAGTCATCAGTTTAGTTGTAAGCTTTGATCATATCAGTACACTGAGATCAGCGATAATCCTTCAGGATAACCCGATCACTTCTTAGAATGCCACGCATAACTTGCTTGACGTATTACGAAGCCTATAGCGAACGTGCTAATTGCCAACAGATTTGCATAATATGGCGTGATAAAAATACCGTTTCGGTAATTGTCTACCAGCAGATTTTGCAATCACATGACGCCATGTGCACGAAACTTGAGCTCTTAATGATAGGCCTACTACCGGTACCCTTAAGTAGCAGTGGCAGATCCAAGAGAGGCATTAAGGTCATCGGAGGAACATCCTTCTCTTGCAAAACTATAACTACTCTTCGTGTACAAGCCTTTTGGTTACGGAACCTAGATTTTGGAATTCTCTGTGTGTATCTGATCTTTTTGCACATTCGCTTATATAATTTTGCTTTCATCTAAGACTTTCCAAATTGCTTATCTTGTGGACTGATCTTCTGGATACTGACCTGATTAGGGTTTGGCTTTGGTGCGCCATCGGTTGATGCCTTGTGCATTGGCACTATAGAAGTTGCTAATTACAATTACAGACTGTCAGGCCATAACCACCCCTATTTGATTAGAACCATTGGATTGTTCCCCAAACTGGTGTATGTGAGGGTTACTCGCTGAATTTGTGCTTAAAAATGGCGATGATATTGTTAGAGGCGACCCTATCGAGCTCGAGTATTAAACTGGTAGATTGAGCCTGCACTTGCTCATCTCCATTTATATTCTGGTGGTGCCAGTCCAAAGCATTGTCAGATGAGGAGGGAAATGCTAAATATCTTTGTTGCGATGTGCACAGCGTCATTATGCTGAACTATTGCTAGACTCTGAATGGGAAGTTGAGGCAGTGAAGGAGAGGACTGTTTTACTCTCATGTGCTGGGGTTAAATATGAAGTTACCAGCACTTCATATCCATTGGCTACTTTGCGGGTTTAGCTTAAGGGAGCTGTAAAAATTACGAAACGGGTCAGTCTGTGTGGGTGTTGTGTTGCAGAAGTAAAACAGTATTCATCTATTGTAATGGAAAATTTATAAAGTGCCACTCAGAAAGATCAATGTAATTGTGATGCTAATTGCATTCATAAATGTGATTGTTATTATATGCAAGTGTGTTCGTAATTGTGATTATTAATGTATAGGGAAATGTAATCGTAATGATATTCATAGTGATAATTGTAACGATACCGTAATTGATTTCATAACTAACTGTAGTTCTGTCAATCAATCAAGTCTTTTATTGTTCCCAGAAAATAGATTACAGTTAGTGATACAGAATATTCACCAATGTTGTAAGACTAGTAATTTAAAACTATCAGATGTCATAATTGTCATATTAATCAATCAATCAATAAATCAATCAATCAGCTGTTTATTGAATCAATAACAGCACAATTAATTAACAATCAGTCATTTAAAAAAATGTTAATCTGCTGATGCCGTCAACAGGACAGCTCTAAAGGATAAAATAATCCGCTATTGCAGGGCTACCCCTTTCCCACATTACATTTACTGATAGCAAGACGATTTTTATGATCATATAGTTATACAAAATTCAACTTAAATAACAATGTTAGGGCTAAATCATAGCCACACAACTAAATAACTAAATCATTGATGGAGACAATAGGATACCCAAAAGGGACAGAAGTCCCGCTAAGTTAGGGATGCCCTGTGCCATGTAGAGTAATCATGTAGTTGCAAACACTGTTTTTTAAGTATTTTATATTAAAGGAACAGTGTTTAAATATTTCTGTTATTTTATGGGGCATGGTACTTAGAGTGCTTGGCCCTTTATCATGTTGTATTGTATTGTATTGTATTGTATTATCTCAACACTTTGTTGATGTAGGGATAAAATTGTTGAGATTGTTTGCTGTTGTAGATGGAGAGGAAGTATTTACAAGATACTATGGAAGGAGTTCATTGTATTTGCAACGGCCTACTTCATTCTCAGTTTCATATATCGCTGTGCACTGACAGCTAAACAAAAAGAGTAAGGCTTAATGTATGTATCCTGGAAATGTGATATATGTTCAGTATCCTGGTCATGTAATATAATGTATCCTGGTAATGTAATACATACATTATTTATATAGGCCGTGGTTACATGCCTACTCCAAGACACTCAACCCAACCTTGGTGAAATGAATGGTAGGCTATGTAACAGGATATAATTAAGGCTTTGAGTTGGAGTCTGTAATGGGAAGCCAGAAAGGTCTACCTGGTGACCAAAAAGGTCTTTAGCACTTTAACGAAGAGTACTCACTCACTCACTCACTCACTCACTCACTCACTCACTCACTCACTCACTCACTCACTCACTCACTCACTCACTCACTCACTCACTCACTCACTCACTCACTCACTCACTCACTCACTCACTCACTCACTCACACATGCACACTCACTCTCGCTCACGCACGTTGCACACTCATACACAACTCACACTCGCTAATTCACACATGCACACTCACTCTCACTCACGCACGTTGCACACTCATACACAACTCACACTCGCTAACTCACACATGCACACTCACTGTCACTCACTCACTCACTCACTCAAACTTGCTCACTCATTGATTTCTTGTCGCTCATTCACTCATTGGTTTCTTGTCACTAAAGTGTTAAGGGGAAGCCAGAAGGTCTTTAATAGGAAACCAAAAAGATTTTAACTTGATGCCACAAAGGTCTTTTGCTGAAGGCCAGAAAGGTCTTTAGCGGTTTAACAATGAGCTGCATTAGTTTCCCATTCGCTTTTAGTACACTTTTGTCATTGAAGTGTTAATGGAAAGCCAGACAGTCTTTAGCTGTAGACCAGAAAGGCTTTCATCTGGAAACCATAATGGTGTAAACTGGTGATCTGAAATCTTTGATTTTCTCACATACACATGAAAATTATTTATGCATTGAAACAGAGCATTGAATGCTTTCCAAGCTCCTTCAATCCGCACATCCACGTTTCTTACATGCACATTACATTCCAGGTACTTCGAGGAACTCTCCGAATACTGTTCACAGTTCAGCAACCTCATTCCAGTGGCGTTCGTTCTCGGTTTCTACGTCAACCATGTCGCCAGTCGCTGGTGGGAGAAGTTCCGGATGCTACCATGGCCCGGACGGACGGCGATGTTTGTCACGGCTTCCCTTAGGGGCCATGACGATCGGGCGCGGCTGATGCGAAGGACCATCATGCGTTATATGTGTCTGTCCTATGTGATTACGATGTCGTCTATTAGTCCACCCGTCAAGAAACGGTTTCCTACATGGAAACATATGACAGAGGCCGGTAAGTTGTTTGTATGGTACATGGTGGCCAGTTAGTTAGAGTGCTCGCCTTAGACACCTTTATAACGGTATCCGTGTATGCTATATAAGGATGGGATTGTTTAATTTTGCATGAAAACTCCGCCACTGTTCGCTTTCTGACAGTATTGTATTGTATTGTATTGTATTGTATTTGAACACTTGTTATAGCGCCTCTACAAGATTTCCTATTCAGAGGCGCTCCCGACTACTGCTATAGTCGGAGTTTCACGCCGAAACACATGAGCAGTGCCAGTCCCAAGCCTGGATAAAGGAGGAGGGCGACGCTAATGGTCTTTGTTACCACACAGCTAGTCGTTAAAAAGGAAATACACACACATTTGCATGAAATCTTTATGTCAGGATATAGAAATCATAGACAGAGTGAGATGAATCATGGGGGCCCGTAGCGCATTGGATAACATCTGGCACGCAGACCGAGAGGTACCGAGTTCGAGCCCCCGTTGGGCGGATATGTTTGTAGGCTGCTATTAGCGCCGTTGTATTGCAAGCTGTCTGTTCTGTTAGTAGTTAAGATTTAAATTGCATAACATGTAAATGTACAGCGCAGTGCGTTTGTCAGGCGCTTATTAAAGAAAAGATATTATTATTATTAACTACCTATGTTAAAAAATAATTGAATATCAGTGAAATTGTAAAGCTCTGTTTTGACACATTTGATGGTGTCGTTCGGATGCTATAAGTTTCTTGTAATCATTGAATTGTATCTTTCCTGTATTGTCGTCAACGGCCTTTGTTATCATAAGACGACGTTAAACGTTGGATTAAATAAATAAATAAGACTGATCAGAGCGTTCGCCTTAAACACCTTTAAAACGGTGTCAACCAATGCTATATAAGAACGGGACACGCTAAGCTATACTGGCAAAAACAGTTCTCGAATCTATCTTAGACACCTTTATTTCTGAAGGTCTTGAATGGGTGTAAATAATAATAACAATAATAATAATCTATTCTTTAATAAGCGCCTGACAAACGCACTGCGCTGTACATTTACATGTTATGCAATTGAAACAATCTTAACTACTAACAGAACAGACAGGCTGCAATACACGGCGCTAATAGCAGTCTACAAAGCATATCCGCCCTAACGGGGCTCGAACTCGGTACCTCTCGCTCTCTGTGCTAGATGTTATCCAATGCGCTATCGGGCCCCCCCCATATATAAGTAAATATAAGTAACTAGTGGGACACTATACGATTGCTTAGAGCGCTTGCTTTGTGAAGCAGAGAGACATGGGTTCGAACCTCCTTCCCTGAGATTGTCACTGTTTAGAGACCTTGAGCAAGTCCTTTATCCACAATTGCTCAGTGCAATCGATTGATGCTTGGTCATTAGATAGTGGCGCTTATTAAATGCATAGGCCTAATAATAATAACAATAATAGTAATAGTGATAACTATAACAAGAATAACAATATAACATGAACATAAAATAATAATGATGATAATAATTAGAATTACAATGATAACAGCAAGAAAAATAATATAATAATATAATAATAATAATAATAATAATAATAATAATGATAATATAAGAATTAGAATTACAATGATAACAGCAAGAAAAATAATATGATAATATAATAATAATAACAATAATAGTAGTAGTAATAAAATAACATCTGACACCTGAGGGATTATAGGCTTATTTATAGCTACCTCGGGTAAGAAGAATAATAATAATAATGATAATTTGGCAGTACCTTTGTCCTGTCTGAATTTGGATGAAACGTAGCCATTCCAGATGCTATTTACTGTATCCAGAAAAGTTTGTTGCCTCCTCAGGAATTATACTTATGTTGGGTAAGATCATGATGGCGGTGGTGGTGATGATGATGGTGATGATGATGATGATGATGATGACAAATACTTGCAATACTAGGCTAATTTATGTATGTATGTATGAGCACTTGTTATAGCGCCCCTTCAAGATTTCTACTCAGAGGTGCTCCCGACTACAGCGCGGACACTGAATCGGAGTATCACGCCGAAGCGCATGAGCATTTGCGAGTGAAGGACTTGCCCAGGGTCCCTACGCGGCAGCTTGATTCGAACCCGCAACCCTCTGGCTGCAAGGCACCGAACATACCACTGCACCCCACGTAATGTAACTGAATCGTAATTTCAAATGGAACGGAACTTTCAGGTTTGATGCTTTTGAACGAGGAGAAGATCTTGGAGAATCTGAAGACTCCGTACAACAAGTTCTTTGTTCCTCTCATCTGGGCCTCAGAACTCGTGATGAGGGCCAGGACAGAGGGACGAATCAAGGACGACTTCGCCGTCAAGACGCTCATCGATGTACGTACACAGGAAATTCATTCTCATCTAATCTAGTCACATGAGACTATTATGCTCTTATAAGAATAATAACTATAATAGTAATAGTGATAAAAATAATAAGAATATATTATTATTATTACCAAACAATGTAATTTTGGTATGTACATGTATCCTGGCATAATGTAATTTGGTCGAATATGTATATAATATTTTTGGTAATTAAATGAATGTCTAATCATGTTTTGTATGTTTTTGGAGAGGATGTGGTGATCTGTATTGTTTGATTTCTGTCAGGAAATAAATGACTTTCGCACGAGGTCATTTCAGTTGTTCAACTTTGACTGGATAAACATTCCTCTTGTCTACACACAGGTCGGTTGACAGGTGTTGTTTCTTCTGTGTGTGTTTATGTGTGGTGTTTGTGTTTGTTTGTGTGTGGTGTTTGTGTTTGTTTGTGTGTGGTGTTTGTGTTTGTTTGTGTGTGGTGTTTGTGTTTGTTTGTGTGTGGTGTTTGTGTGTGTGGTTGTTTGTGTTTATGGGTGTTTGTGTATGTTTATGTGGGTTTTTGTGTGTTGGTCTTTATGGGAGTTTGTGTTTATGGGTGTTAGTATGTGTGTGTGTTTGTGTTTATGGATTTTGTGAATTTGTGTGTATGGGTGTTTGTGTGTGTTTCTGTATATTTTGTGTGTGTTTGTGGATGTTTGTGTTTATGGGTGTGTTTGTGTTTATGGGTGTTTGTGTGTGTTTGTGTCTATGTGTTTTGCTGCCTCTTCCGGTTAGCTTAAGACCATGCAATTTTCTTATATGTATATTCACTCACTTATTTGCTCACTCTTCTACTCACTCACTCACTCACTCACTCACTCACTCACTCACTCACTCACTCACTCACTCACTCACTCACTCACTCACTCACTCACTCACTCACTCACTCACTCACTCACTCACTCACTCACTTTCAGAGTATTTATATGGCTTTCAACTTAGCACTTTCCTAAGTAATTGCTAATTTGTTTATTGCTTATCCACCTTAGGCTCTCTCTCTGATCTTCTGGATATTGTCCTCAGTACGGCTTGATTTTGATGCACCATCGGTTGATGCCTTGTGCATTAGACACAAGTGTGATAGAAGTTATAAATTACAAATGTCAGTTCCTTCAAGGGACCAACCAAGCTGTCGTTTCAAAATGCATACTGATTGTAGCTGTTGCATTTCTTGAAGGTCGTGACATTGGCTGTGTATACGTTCTTCCTATCGTGTCTGATGGGTCGCCAGTATCTGGACAATGGTCGTGTGGGAGACATGTACTTTCCATTCTTCACATTCCTTCAGTTCGTCTTCTACATTGGCTGGCTTAAGGTAAACGGCGTCTGGCACCACTGTATTATTATTGTTATTATCTATTATTATTTATTTATTATTTGTTAATTCAGAAACCTCTTGCAGATAATATACAGCGCAAGACATTTATTGTTGGAATGTTGTACTCATATTGACAGTTGATTGTTGTAAAGATGTATGTACACCAGAGTGCGGATATGCAATTGGTTTAATAAAGAATATACTTACTTACTTACTTACTATTATTATTGTTATTATTATTATTATTATTATTATTATTATTATTATTATTATTATTATTATTATTATTATTATTATTATTATTATTATTATTTTTTCTCCCGAGGTATACATGATCCTCAGGCTCTTAGAAACTATCCGAAGAGTTGTTTTATTATTATTATTGTTGTTGTTGTTGCTGTTGTTGTTACTGTTGTTACTGTTGTTGTTACTGTTATTAACATAACTATTAACCTAACTATTAACATAACTATTAACATAACTATTAACATAACTATTATTATTGGTATTATTATTACCCTTTTTATTGTTTTTTACTCTTATTATTAATATTACTTTTGCTATTGTAATTATTGTTATTATTTACTCTATTATTATTTTTATTATTGTTGTTGTTGTTGTTATAACGGTAACCAGATGACCTGAACAGACCACATAAGCACTCGAGCAACCTACATGCATACATATATATTCAGGTGCACATACACAAATACATACATACATACATATATGCATATATGTACACACACATACACAGATGCATGCATACATACATGCCCACATAAATACATGTATACATGCCTACATACAGACATATGCATACACATAGATACATGCATACATGCATGCTAACATAAATGCATATATTATACATATAAACATATATAGGTACAAATGTTCACACAACGTATCTACGTCTATACAAACAATAAGATTTAGGTTGCTAAGCAATCATTGTATTGATTCATTTTATGCTTACAGGTGGCAGAAACCATGTTAAATCCATTTGGTGAGGATGACGATGATTTCGACATAAACTACCTGATTGACCGTCACCTAAAGGCAACTCATGATTTTAAATAACAAGAACACCACCAACACCACAAATAACACCACCAACAACACCACCACCAACACCAACACCAACACCACCACCAACACCACCACCAACACCACCACCAACACCACCACTAACACCCACACTAACACCAACACCACCACCAACACCACCACCACCACCAACACCACCACTAACACCCACACTAACACCAACACCACCACCAACACCACCACCAACACCACCACTAACACCCACACTAACACCAGCACCACAACCAGTACCACCAACACCACCGACACCACCACCACCAACAACAACAACGACACCACCACCAACAGCAACAACACCAACACCATGACCACCAACAGCAACAAGAGGGCTATAGATAACTATTTAAGTTGCTCTCGTACATTAACAGAGCCGTTCTTATTTTTAGATAGCTACCTCATAGTTGATTAAATGCCTGTAATTTTCTTCTAGGATGCTTTAATTTAATTCTCTTAAACCCTTGTCACGTCCTTCACGACCTTCTCCTTTCCGTAAGGTCACTCCATACAATACACTACCCAGGCCACATGATCTCACCCTACCTAGAATTGATGCCTTTGCAAAAAGATGTTTTATTTTGAGAATGTTATATGATTTTGCATTAATATTTGTATTATTTATTTCTTCTGTAAGCTACTGTGCGTTTGCTGGTAGTCAAATAAAGAATATTCTTAGTTTTACTTTTAGTTCTTGAAATCCTGAAGAAAAATATCGAAATGAATTCTCTTATCATTGACATTCATACAAAAGGGGCTGTTTGTCAGTAAACTGGAGACTGAAACGATGAAGGGATTGATGAAAGGAAATCTTCAGTTCTGTGAAATATAGAATTTAACTTTTTATAAGAAGTATGATAATAGTTAGGCCAATGATCATGCATGGTATTCAGCACCGGATGATCTTTTGCACCAAAAATTTGTTGATCTAACCCTGAGCGAGTTGCCCAGTTGACGGAAATGGAAGGGCATTTCACCACACTCATGCTGTAGAACCAATAGGGGTAATTTGGCATTTTAGCATTCTTAATTATTCGCCATTGCATGGGTTTTAGCGTTGGTCGAATACAAGTTGGATTGACGAAAAGAATTCTTGCTAAATACAAGTGAGATTGATTAAAATAATTTTTGATAAATAGAAGTGGGATCGATGAAAAAATTCCTGCTTAAATAGAAGTCGGATTGTTGTTTAAATAGAAGTTGGATTGATGAAAAATTTGTTGCTCAAAGGGAAGCTGGATTGATGAAAAGAATTCTTGCCCAAGTAGAAGTTGGATTGATGAAAAATAATAATGCTACAATGGGCGAATAATTAAGAACGCTAAACTGCGAAATTACCCCAAATAGGGGCGTACCCTTAGCCGCCCCACAAGCCAATCCCAGCTCTTACAATTGTATTTTCTGTAATTTTATCTGTGTAGGTATCTTACCTCGTAGTCGATGAAATGCATGCAGAGCATCCGGAGCTGATCAAGGACCAGTATTGGGACACAATGGAATTCGATCTTCCATACAATGCGGCCACTGAACAGTACAAGCAGGAGCCACACCGCGGATCAGCGCTTGACCTCCAGTCAGTTCCTGATTGTGGACGATCTCTTTCGCTTGTCTTTGCTGTATGCCTGCTACGGTTTAAACTCGCTTTCTTTTAGCGAATCAGTATTGGATGTGTGTTCATTCATTCTGAGAATTTATATAGCGCCCCTTCAAGAAACCTACTCAGGAACATGATAGTCTGATTCGTTACCACACAACTAATGTCCTAGTATGAGCATGCAATCTGGTGCTTCCGTGTGCAAAGACCTTAAGAAAGACCTTGAGCAATATAATGATGATGATGATGAGAATGACAATGATCATGATAATAATAATAATATAATGTTATAATATTAATAATAGTAAAAATAATAATATTTGCTCACAGTTGCTCAGTGCCATCGATAGATGCTTGGTCTTTTGATAGAACTTGGTTCATAATAAATGCTTAATAACAATAAATAAATAATGATAATAGTAATAATTTCAGGCTGTGCTTTTAAAGTGCAGCTTGACCACTTTGTGCCTCTACCTTAATGCAGAACAATGCAAATCAGTTGATAGTCGCTTCAGGTAGGTCGCAGTTAGGGACTATCGTTGTAAATGAACAACTGCTTTACTTAACCTTTTTCTTACTGTATGTTTACCATACCTTACTGGTACCTTTCCTTAACCTTACCATGCCTAGCCATGTTTTCCAGAAGTTTCTAATTAATTACATTTTAAATATAAAAACATCGTCTGCATTATTATAGGACTTTATTTGGTCACGGTTACTTGCTTCTTGAGAACTTTTCCTTCCAAAGAAATAGACAGAAGAAATAGCTATTGAAAGCTAGATATAACCATAACCATAACCATCAATTTAGGCATCTAACAACTGTTCACCTCGCTACTGTCTAACTTTGCCTCAGATTCGCATTTCTGTAGAACATTAAAGTGTGTTAAAAACTTTTTAATATATTAAGTGACAGATTATACGATTAGAGAGAATACCATTTGATTGAATCCCACACAATGCCCTAATGCAAGATTGCGAATGAAAAATAAACAAAGGCAGACCAAGACTACGCTGGATAGACAATATAAATGAGGACACAGCATCAATTGGACTAACGCTAAGGGGAGCAATGGACTTGACAAATGACCGAGAAAAATGGAGATCATTTATTCATGTCAGGTACTGATGATGATGAAGATGGTTCTATTGTTCTAACACAGACTAAACGTCTTCCGAACCACTTAAAACCCTTGTTATGTTATGTTACGTTATTGTGTTACATGATATATTGCTTTCAGTATTCCTCCAGAGAAGAGTGTTTACATACCATCCTCGCTTCCAACGGTTCACGAGGACTTTGAGGAAGTATACGTCGACGGAACCCTACGAAAGGCATCCAACTCACGACAGGCGAATCCTTCGTCCTCAAAATCAGCATCACATTACCATCGCACATCAGACCCGAGAGATATTGTTCCGTCTGAGACCCAAAAACTGAACTCGAGGAATGTTGGAGCTTCTCTTCCATGCACGACGAACCAGTTTAAGCCTTCCGATCCCAGGGATATGGTTGGAGCGTCGGTCCCGTGTTTGAATTACGAGAATCGATCGAGTCCAAGGGACATCGCTCCAGGTTCCGGTAGATCCACACATCGTGTTGCGCGGATGTCAAGTTCCACTGCAAAAGCTCCTGCAATGTCTCGATTAACGTCAAAGACAAGTATCAACAGCACAGCCAGCATCAGGTTAGGAAAGATTCTAATGTTCTGAGCAGTTAGTTAATGCTAATGTTATGTAATGTAATGTAGTGCAGGTGTATGTAGTGTGCACTGCACAGAAATGTATTGTAGTGGACAATAAATCACAAATCACTTCTCCGTGTATGTATAATGTTGTTGTGAAGTGTGGACGCTTGTCTTGCAGTAATACAGATTATTTACTTATTAATTGATATCGGGGTATTTTTAGAGTACCTATTTGTTTTGACTATGTAACCTAGTGTGATGTTGTGTAAGTTTATTGAATGGTATTTGAAAACTTTTAAGGCGCCTCTTCCTGTGTAGGCTATTCAGGGTCTCCGAGGGAAATGGAAACCTTTAAGCAGTGAACAGGAATGGAACAGGTCTCGGTCGTGTGCATTTATATAGCTCCTCCACATGAGGGGGCCCGATAGCGCATGGGGTCACACTGGCATAGGAGAGCGAGAGGTACCGAGATCGAGATCCGTAGGCGGACATGCTTTGTAGGCTGCTATGAGCGCCGTGTATTGCAGGCTGTCTGTTCTGTTAGTAGTTACGATTTATGTCTTCTGTCACTTGTGTTCTTGTGAATTGTTTCAATTGCATAACTGTACACTGTAACCGGTTGCGGTTTGTCAACCGGATTGTTTCAATGAAGAATATTATTATTATGAATTGTTGCGTCTTTGTTGCAGAGCTGGTGGTTTACTAAAGACGCTGAAGAGAACGTTTTCCCGTAAGAACAAACCGCAGAGTCTCGATGAGTCTGATTCGGAAATGATGCCCGGATTCCGGATGAAAAGTAAAATCCATCGTACGCCCAGCATAGGTAAACATTAATATCTAATATAATGTATATAAAATTATTAGCGTCGCCCTCCTCCTTTATCCAGGCTTGGGACTGGCACTGTCGCTTTCTGACAGCGCCAGTCCCAAGCCTGGATAAAGGAGGAGGGCGACGCTAATGGTCTTTGTTACCACACAGCTAGTCGTTAAACAGAAAAACCACCATTACATATATTAGCTACTATAGTGCAATATTATAATTGTATACGATAATTATACGATACATTACCACCGTATTTGATATTGCCATCCTTACAGAACATCGATGGCGCTGAGCAATTGTGAGTGAAGGATCGGCTCAAGGTCTTTACACAATGACCGCCTGAATTGAGGTTTTAACGGTGGAACACGTACTCTCCGCGTTACAAGACGAGTGCTCTATGATCCATTCATGTACTCTGCCCAACCATATAGCACTGAACACTTCAAGCTATCCTATCCTGATTCTATTCCTGCGCCATCACACGACCACCATCATTACCACCGTAGCACCATGCTACCTGCTTGGCTTGACCAGTTGACCTCCCCAGATTTTGACCTGGCATTGGAAGGAACAGAGCAACCTGGCTATTGCGCACTTGATTTGATATAGCGCCTGCGATAAGCTGGTCTCCCTGATGCGACTTCTTGTGACGCTCAGAAATTTCGAAGATTTGCATAATATTATATTATCATAATGCACAAGACATCAGTTAAACTGTCGACGAAAATCATAATTCAGATAAATGAGAAGTGAGGCTACGGTAGGCAATCTAATCTAATCTGATATCTCTTATCTTATGATATCCATAGCAAGTTAATAATTATAATGAATTGGGATTCACCTGATGATCGTTAATTTCCTGATCGTCAACAAAGTTCTGAGGTGTTGCACCAAAGGCATGTTATGAAATGCACGAACATAAGATGAAGTTTTCTTATAGTGATGTAGGCCTAATCATGGATATACGGTTATCAATTACGTGACCAGGGTTCTATTTACTTTCAGCTTCCAGCTGCCTCTCAACCGACATCCCAATTCATTCGTCGGAATTCTCCGCAGGACATGATCATCCTGATCATCATGATCATCATCATGTAAGAAGTTAAGAGAAATATGCCTTTCTTAGTCTGTTTGATTTTTAAAATTTTATTGAATCAATAATTATTATCCTCGTCCTGAGACGGTTAGTGACCTACTTTATTAAGTGCCTCTAACGACAACTTATATAACTCCTTACTATGGTAATGAGTAGTGAGATAACAGGGAACCAGTCTGCCTGTTCCGCCATGCAAAGCAGAGAACCAGTCTACAGGTGCCATATAAAGTCGGGCACCAGCGTATGGCTCCGCCCACCACGTGACGTGACATTACTTCGGCTCAAACAGCCTCTGTTATCTCACTACTGCTATGGTGCTATAGAAGTTATCGGACTTGACTTCCTATTGTGTTTCTTTCCAGGACGAGCTGCTCTTCCACATGTCGGAGTCGGACTCCGATGAATCCACCACTTCCGCGAAGGACAAGCACCCCGCTCCGAAGGTGAAGACCATCCACTACCGCGGTCGACAGTCTTCGAAGGAAGACGTCCGACACCCGCACACCCACGTCACCAAGAGTGCCTCCGACCGACGACTAGAGTTTGCAACCTCCACATCCTCGGATCATCACTCCATGAAGAAGTCCTTGAAGGACTCAGGACGGTTCAAGGAAGATGAGGTTCTCTTTCCGATCGACGAGGATCCAGATGGATCGGTTCCAGACGACAAAATCGATCCGTTTCTTTGCGAGATCCAACGACAGTTGACGGAACTTCATGAGAGTCAGAAGACGGTTCCAGATGGAAAACAACCTACGTCTCCTGCGGCCGAAATGGAAATTCTGAGCATTCTAGGGACAAGTGTAATGAGTAATGTAACTCACTGATGCACACCAACTCACTAACTCACTCCAGCTGTAATTGTAATCGTAATGGCGATTTTCTCTCCAGTTACATCCACCAGCTCCCGACCCTATTTCTCTTCCCATCTCTCGTTTCTTTCCCTTTCCCTTTCCTCTTCCCTTCTTTCCCTCTTTATCACCCTCTCCTCAAGCCCTCTTCCCTTATCTCCTTATCCTCAATCCTCATCCCGCCTTTCCCTTATTCTTCTTGTAGTTTATATAATTTTATATATATTATATATATATATTTATGTATATGTAGGCCTATCTTGACATACATATACTCCCGTGATCCTCGCCCTCTCCTCACTCTTCTCTCCTTCGCCTCCCTCTTTTTAACCATGGTACAACACTTCATAATATTGACAATATTGTGCATAATAAGCACGCATTGAAAAAATCAATAATGAGAAGACATACAGTACCTTGTCTCCGCCACGGCTTATAATCGGGTCGTGCCAGTCCCAAGATTCCATCAAGGAGGGCGACCGGTGACGCTATTATGTCGAATGTCTGCTTCTCTACTAGCCTGTGCCTGCCTGTCTGTATACCTGCCTGCCTGTCCGTTGGTGCCAGCGTGGCATCTGGCCATGCATGCACGAAGGGTCGATGCTGACTGCAACTGCTGTATAATTATCGAGGCTGGTTTTAGACGATTAACTAGAATTACTGTCACTCCGATATGGTGTAGGAAAAAAACCAGTGGCAGCGCCGCCTATACTTATGGTATGGCTTTAAATTTGCCACGGCACTTTTTAAGGTGGTACGGCGACAACATATTTCTGCCGTAGGCCTACCACTTTTAAGGTGGTACGGCAACACCTTTTTATGCCGTAACACTTTCTGCTAAAAGCTTGAAATACTTTTAATCCCTTTAAACGCGTATTTTAGATTACCAAAATGGCACGAAATTGTATTGTATTGTATTTAAATATTTATAAAGCGCCTCTCACCAATCTCTCACCAATCAGAGGCGCTCCCAGTGCGAAAGTCATCGAGAGTAAAGACATGTTTTTAGGTAGCGAAAAGATGTGGTAGCCACTGGTAGGACCACCGCATAGTATGGTGGAGCGATCAAAGGGGGAAGTTGATTCCATAGCAAAGGGTCAATACATGCAAAGGCTCTGGACTGGGATATGGCTGTTCTCACACGAGGAACAAAAAGGTCAAGATGATCCGAAGAGCGTAGTGGGCGAAGAGAAGCAGCCGAGGTAGTCTGACGTATTGAGTCACAGAGGTATTTAGGGGCAAGGCCTTGATAGGATCGGCAAATGAGGACAAGTACCTTTACCTTCCCTCCCTTCCTTCCTCTCCTTCCCTTCCTCCTTTCTTTTCCTTCCCTCCGTTCCTCCGTTCCTTCCTTTCCTTCCTTCCTCTTTTCCTTCCCCCTCCCTTCCTCCTCTCCTTCCTTCCCTACATCCTTTTCTTTTCCCTTCCCTCCCTTCCTCCGTTCCTTCCCTTCCTCCTTTCCTTTCCCTCCCTCCCTTCCTCCTCTCCTTCCTTCCCTTTCTCCTTTTCTTTCCTTCCTTCCCTTCCTTCCTCCTCTCCTTCCCCTCCTTCCCTCCCTTCCTTCCTCCTCTCCTTCCTTCTTCTTCCTCCTTTCCTTCCTTCCCTTCCTCCGTTTCTTTTTCCTTCCCTTCCTTCCTCCTTTCCATTCCTTCCCTCCCTCCCTTCCTCCTCTGCTTCCTTCCTCCTTTCCATTCCTTCCTATCCTTCCCTTCCTTCCTCCTCTCCTTCCTTCCTCCTTTCCTTCCTTCCCTTCCTCCGTTCCTTTCCTTCCCTTACCTTCCTCCTTTCCTTTCCTTCCTTCCCTCCCTTCCTTCCTCCTCTCCTTCCTTCCCTTCCTCCTTTCCTTCCTTCCTCCGTTTCTTTCCTTCCCTTCCTTCCTCCTTTCCTTTCCTTCCTTCCCTCCTTCCCTCCCTTCCTCCTCTCCTTCCTTCCCTTCCTCCGTTTCTTTCCTTCCCTTCCTTCCTCCTTTCCATTCCTTCCCTCCCTCCCTTCCTCCTCTGCTTCCTTCCTCCTTCCCATTATTCCTTCCTATCGTTTCCTTCCTTCCTCCTTTCCTTCCTCCTTTCCTTCCTCCCTTCCTTCGTCCTTCATTACTTCCCTCCTGTGTCCTTTCTCCCTGCATTTCCTTCCTTGTAACCCGTGATCTTCCTATTGATGTCTATCTCCCCCTCTCCGTGTTTCTGCTTCCCTCTCTGTCTATCTTTATTCCTGACTCCATCCGTCTCACTTCCTCCTTACCTCCGTCTTTCCAGTCTTCCACAGCTGACTCTTTCTGCCTCACTTCCAACCCATGGCTGTCTTTCAGGGCTGCCGTAAAAGACATCTTCTATTCGCCAAATAGCTACGGATAACAAAGCATCTGTAATTGCCTGCAATTACTTTGCTCGATTACTATTCAAGAGACCATTGTGAAGAAAATGAGAGTTTTATAATTATAGGCGTAATGCACAATTAGGTTGTATCCGCGCCTGTCTGCACGAGTTACTAGGCAAAACGAAACATGCACGCAACGCACATCGGCTATAGAGGAAGAATTATAGATACGGTGTAGATGAAGGGCTGAGACGTACTGCTTTTACCGAGCAGACGGAGAAATAGGAAAGCCTTACGATCAGAATACATATCGTAACCTCCAAACTTTTAAAGCGCCACTCGAAAGCCAAACGCAGGGCAGCAGCTTATTCACGAGCGCTGCGTCTAGTCAGAGGGGTTGTCCGAGAGAGTTGTCCGAAGGAGGTCCGATTCCGGTTTCCAGAGGATCAGAGGGGCTCTACGGCTCTCAGGATCTCGACGGATAGATAGCATTATTATATTGTATTAACATAACATAACATAACAAACAAGGTTTATAGTGGCTCAGAAAACTTCCAACTGTGTCAGAGCCACTCTCTCAAGTCTTATCCAATGCATCTTGACCTAGTATCCAATTTTAGTGAGCCTCTTCTTGAATTCCATCACCGAGTCCGCAGCAACAATTTTCTCGTCCAACTTGTTCCAACTGTTAACTACTCTTGTACTGAAGAATCTTTGCATTATTGTCCCAGCTGTTTATTTATTAATCTTGTATCTGTGTCCTCGAGTTCTCTTATCAACTGAGAATTTAAATAGCCTCTGTGCTGGTATCTTGTCTCTTCCTGTCACTATCTTGAATGTCTCTATTAAGTCTCCTCTATTTCTCCTTTTCTCCAATGTTGTCAGCTTGCATCTCCTCAGTCTTTCTTCATATGCCAGGTTTCCGAATCCCTTTATCATCTTCGTTGCTCTCCTTTGTATTTTCTCTAGTTTTTCTACATCCTGTCTCAGGTAAGGACACCACACTTGCACACAGTACTCCAAATATAGGCCTGACCAGTGATTTGTACAATTCGAGCATTATTTCCTTTTCCCTGCTGACTATTGTTCTCTTAATCATTCCCAATACTTTGTTCGCTTTCTTAGCAGCCTCTGCACATTGTCTTGATGGTTTGGTGCTGTTGTTTACGATGACTCCTAGGTCCCTCTCCTCTTCTGTTTCTCTCAGTATTGTTCCTCCCATTTCGTATTGGAATTTTTTATTTGTTTTTCCCAAGTGCATAACTGAGCATTTTTCTGTGTTGAACATCATCTGCCATTCCTCGGTCCATCTGTGCAGTCCTTCGATGTCTTTCCTCAGTACGTCGGCTTCTTCTTTCGTGTCCACCCTCTGCCCATTTTTGTATCATCAGCGAACTTTGATATCTTCGACACTATTCCACTGTCAATGTCGTTTATAAAAACCACAAAAAGCAACGGCCCCAAAACAGATCCTTGCAGCACCCCACTCCCTACCCTCGACCATTTTGAATACTTCCCTCTTATTCCAACTTTCTGCCTTCTATCGCTCAACCATTGTTTTAACCATTTCAACAAATTTCCTCCGATTCCACTCGCTTCCAATTTCTTTCCTAGCCTTTTATGTGGGACCTTGTCGAATGCCTTCGCGAAGTCCAGGTATACTATGTCGACCGCTTTTCCTTCATCCATTTTCTTATACATCTCTTCGAAAAAATCTAGCAGGTTTGTTAGGCACGAGCGTCCTTTCGTGAATCCATGTTGGCTATTGAGGATCACACTATATTTCTCATAGTGTTCAATCATTCCATCTTTGATGATTCTCTCCATCACTTTACACACTATGCTTGTAAGGCTGACTGGCCTGTAGTTTTTTGCTTCGTTTCTGCTTCCCTTCTTGAAGATCGGTACTATTAGCGCATCCCTCCAGTCCTGTGGGATCACTCCTGTTACCATTGACTGTTCCATAATATGCGCCAATATTCCTCCCAATTCTTCACTTACTTCTTTTAGAAACTTGGGATGCATTGCATCCGTACCTGGGCTCTTATCAGTTTTGAGTTTTTTCAGTTCCGCTGTCACTTTCTCTTTTGTAAATGTTACGGTTTTCAATCTTTGTTCTTCATCTCCATCAAACATCTTCATCGCTTCTGGGATGTTTACTTCGTCTTCCTTGTTGAAAACCGAGCCAAAGTATTCGTTTAGTTCCTCTGCCGTCTGTTCGTCTTCTGTGATCAAACTTCCCTTTCCATCTGTAATTGGTCCAACTCTATCCCTCTTCTTCTGCCTACTTCTCACATACTTGTAGACTTGTAGAAGGATTTACTGTCATTTTCACGTTGGCCGCTAGCTTCCTCTCATAATCCTGCACCGCTTTTTTGTTGGTTATGTTCGACTCATTCCTTTTCTTGACATATTTTTCTTTTAATTCATCTATTTGGCTCTTCATGCTTTGATCCTCTGGATCCCTGCCTTCCCTTAACCTGTTATACTTCCTCCAGGCCTTCTGTTTCCTTCGTTTTTTTGTACCTCTCTTGTTACCCATGGCCTCCTTTTGACCATGCTTCTCACTCTTGGTAGTGTTTCTTCCATTACCTCACCCAAGCACCTCCCTAGCGTTTCCCAACTTTCGTTTACTCCTAATCCTTTGACTTTGCTTTCTAGTTCCTTTTCTTTTAGTCTGCTTCTGACAACTTCATAGTCCGCCCCAAAGAATTTATATCTTTTTTGCTTTTCTTCCTTATCTATCTGGTTGCCTAATGCCATCGTCCACCTAATTATTTTATGATCGCTTTTGTTAAAGTTCTCTCCCACTGTTATGTTTTCCACCATGTTTTCTTCGTTCGTCAGGACTAGATCCAAAATGTATTTGCTACCCTCTCTCGTTATTTCTGTCACTTGTTGCTGTAAAAATGCATCGCTGACCAGATCCAAAAACTTCTTGTCTTGTGTTCTTTCTCCCTCTGACTTCTCCCAGTCTATGTGGTAGTTGAAGTCACCCATTATCACCGTTGATTCCTTGCTTGCATTTGCTATTACCTGGTATAGCCCTTTTCCCGTTTCCTCCTTCAATACTGGTGGCCTATAGCAAACGCCAATTAGTAGCTTTTCCCCTCCGTTTTGTATCTCGCACTTATTTCTGTGTTCGTCTGTTGCCTCCTGGCTTTCTTCTAGCCTGTGGATCACAATGTTGTTTATTCTTTCCTCTCTTCTTCTTTCTTCATCTGCCGTTTCTTTTATTTTCTCTTCCACTTGCTTCATCTTGTCATTTACCGTCTTTAATTCTTTGTCCATCGTCTTTTTGACAATTGCGGTCCACTCTGCCTCTTTCTCCTTGCTGTTGTCTCCACTGCTATCTCCTTTGATTTCATTTATCTCCTCCTCCATCTTGTCTAGTCTCATTTGTTCCTCTTTTTGTCGCTGCTTTTCATATGCATCTTGTGTTGTCGTGACGTCCATCAGTCCCTCTATTTTCTTCTCCATCTCCTCCATTCTTTTATCTTGTTCTTCTATTCTTTCCTCCAGTTTGTCTATTCTACAACAGTTTTTGCAAAGTTCTCCAAAGCTATCCATTCCGCCTATCATCTCGCATCTTCCGCATTTCTTTAGATTTTTCAGCGTGAGTGCCATTTCACGGGCCCTTTAATATCTCTTCTATTTGAAGTGTCCTGTTCTGGCGTCGATTTACCTCATATTCGCCGCTATGCTCTGTTGATTTCGTACGCTGTGTACACTGTACACTCCGTGCTCCGTACACTCAGAATGCGATGTATAATCCAGACAACGTTCACCTCAAAGTTTCCTTCTAACTACGAATTTCTTACGAACAGTTTCTATCCGCTGTCTTCCTCGTACTCCGTATCGCAATATCTATACATTAACTGTATTAGTTTGTACTAAATATCGTGGAATAACATTTAAATCGCCGAAACTATTTTCGCACAAATAACACGCAAAAAACTATTTTGTAACTGTAAATTGAGCATCTATAAATGAATGCCAAGCTCACAGCGGATCACGGTCATAGGTCAACACAAGGATATGGCACTTAGACAACTATGTCGGCCATTATTGTATCTGAACATTTTTATAAAGCGCCTCTCGCAGTATGGACTATTCAGAGGCGCTCTCAGTGTAGAAGCCCCGGGGAAAGAGAAACGTCTTGAGGGAACGAGCAGATGAGGAGGAGTACCCAGATACCGTAATAGTTTTGCACGCAAAGGAGGGGGAAGGTCATTCCGAGCAGAAAGGCTCACAACAGCAAATGACAGACGTTAGGCTAAAGCGGTCCTGGTCCGAGGGACAAAAAGATTAAATCGATGCGTAGAGCGCAACGAACAAAGCGAGGTAACAGATAAAGGTTGCGCATAAAGTCAGAGAGATATTTAGGAGCAAGTCCGAAATGAGATTTGGACACCAAAAAGAGAATATTATAGCAAATACGTAAAGTTAAAGGGAATCAGCGTAGGACTTCAGCCATATAGTTAGAGTCCAGACAATATTACCGTATAATATGAAGTAGGGGTTAATCAGGGTATATTAGAGATTCTTGCGGGTGGGGCATTGATGAGATAAGATGTTCTTCCCAATTTACCTACATTTCTAGCAATTTTACCAGCAATGTTAGGGCCTTCTTGTGTGTTACAGTAGGCCTTCATCAACACAAACATCTGAAAATTTAGTAGAATGAGCTTGTGCTAAGGGAGTTGCATCGATAATTAGCTTCTGGTTGTTTATTACAGGGGTTCATTTGTTCGGGACGGGGCTGTTAAAGGCTTGGTTTTTGGTTTTTTGGGTTAAAAAACCCCAAAACCCAAAATTTTTTTTTTTTCATTTAGAAATAATGATTATAAATGCCTAAATGGCGTCTCTTCAACTCTCCTGGCAATTGTTGTATGGTCTTTGTTAACTTCGCTTTATGACATTCTACGGTTCTACTGTTCCAGTTAATTTCGTTTATATGCATCTAATTAATTTGAACGGTATTATGCCATGTTTATGAGTTTTATGATCCAAACTAGAAAAAAAATAAAACAAAACAAAAACAAAAACAAAAAAACCCAACTTTTCATTTTGAAAAAAGTTTGTTTTTATGCACCCCTGGTTCGGGGTATGGAATGAAATATTACAGGTTTTGTTCAGGTTGCGTGATAGGCAGTTAGATCCGAAAGTGTATCTAGTTGGTAGTTTCATATTTCTACGAGCGTTTCAAGGGATTCATGAGAGCAAACAGCATTCGGGTCATCTACAAAACAGGGATAAAATTGAGCACAGCCGATATGTTGGAAAGATCGTTAATGAGGGGGTAGGGTAATAGTAACACTGACGAAGAGTAGAGGATCAGCACGTACGCGGGATCGCTTCCCGCTACCCTCCCAAAGGTCGACTCAGCCTTTAATTCGCCAGATGACGTTGGTAAAATGAGCAGTAAACGCGATGGTCGCCTTGCATGACTGCCAAACAGTTAAATTCGAAGTAATTAAAATCCTGTGTCATTCTGTCTGGCTCGTCAGTTATCTTCCCATTGACTCTTAGTTTATCAATAATATTGTAAGTATCTATCTGTAATCGCATTTACAAGCAATTATAATGATTCCCTAGGTTTTTCAAATCCTGACTGTGTGACTGTGTCCCAGAAATTCTGTTACATATTAGGCCTATATGTATACATTTCGCTTCTACCATAAGCTTCTTAAATTTATTACGATAGTTTTAAAATGTGTCTTTGTTATTTCTTGTATTAGGTATTTGAAATACAGCCTGTCTTTTTATATGATTTGAGGAGACCTTTTAAATTAGCCAGCCAGGACCTAGAACGGGGGGGGGGCACCGGGGCCATTTGGCCCAGGCCTCACTTGATAAAGGGCATCGGAATTTCGGAATTACGGAGTTATTTATTGAAATGGGGAATTACGGAATTAAGGAGTTATTCATATACTGTTATTAGTTTATAATCTTTCCACTTCCTATTACCTATTTTTTTGACTTATTATCTCTGAGAAATTTGCCACCAACATTCTCAACTATGGCCCCTGAACAGCGGGAGTTTTCTCCCTTCTAGGTGTGCCTTTTGCTCTGGACTTCTTATCAAACTTGTATTATTTAGTTTTGCATTCGATTGTTTCAATGCTTTGTGTTTTCTTATTTCAATACATGTGATACTTGAACTGGATCAATAAAACTGATTGATTGATATATAACTAATCCAAATTAGTTGAGTTGGAAAAGTGCTGTATTTGCAGCGAAAAACGAAAAGTCTATTGATTGTCATTTGATGAAAGAACTTGACAGTGAAGCTGAGAAATGGCGTAACATTTGAACCTTTCTGTTGAGTTTTTAAAAGATATTTGAAAAAGGCCTTGAAAATTAGTTGTGGCCCTGGGCCTCCAAATCCTGTCCTAGGCCCTGTAGCCAGCCATGACTTATTGGGGTATCTTTACGTTTCTTGCTAATCATCGGGAAAGCCTTATCTTAGTGCTCTTTGTAAGTTGAAGCGAAAATCTCATGAAGAAGGGTTGGGTTGTTAACATCTATATAGCATTAATGATTGGTGTCCAATCAGTTGAATTAAGAGAACTGCCGAACTGTTCGCATTGGTAGCCATTAATGAGTCGAGATTGGTGGAGAGTTGTGCCTGTTATCATGGGAGCTTTATGTCCAAACCATATCTTAACAGGCAGGTTGTCGGATATACACTGTGTCCGGAAAAAAGGGACCCCTTTTGGTAATATGAAAATAAACTAGTAAGTGTTCATCGATTTTTAAAATTCCAAGACCATTTTAATCCTGATATAATTTGCTAAATACTGGTTAAAGTATGAAAGTTTTTGTTATTTAATAATGACGTCATAATGACGTCATTTTCATCAAAATTCAAGTGTCAAGGACGGCACAAAAATCATCTAAAAGTTTCAATATTATTTTAAACTGTCATTTATCAATTATAAAGTTTAGTTTAATTTAATTTTTATATCTGAATAATATTAGACTACAAGGCGTGCTCAAAGTGTCCGCCTTCGGCCTCAACACAAGCTTCAAGGCGAGCGCGCCATTGGCCAATAGCAGCATTTTCTAACCGTGTTGTTTTTACAATTTGGTATTTCAAGACGTCATTATGACGTAATTTTTTTAACTGGGCCGTTCATAAATTAAAGTTTTGTTGATAATTATGTCAGGATTAAAATGGTCTTGGAATTTTAAAAATCGATGAACATTTACTAGTCTTTTTCGTATTACCATAAGGGGTCCCTTTTTTCCGGACACAGTGTATATATATTATATCTTAATAGGCAGGTTGTCGGATATATCGTATCCGACAACCTGCCTATTAAGATATGGTTTGGACATAAAGCTCCCATGATAACAGGCACAACTCTCCACCAATCTCATTATTATGTTCAACTATTATTTTAGGGTCCATTATATCCTGCCAACAATTGGAAAAGATCGTATCTATGAGGGTTGACGAGAAGTCAGTGATCCTAGTGGAGCAGTCGATTGGAGGTATAAGGTGGACCGTTGCCAAAGTATTTAGAAATTCTTGTGCCTCAAGATGAGTGCGCAGTTTCAACATATCAATGCTATAGTACGTCATCTACGCAAAGATGATAACGGCGATGATCTTATGAGATGAAATCAGATTCAGAGGCAGCAGTGTTAATTGGCTTCAAGCTCAAGTGCAGACGCTCAGTGTCATCAGCATTGTGACATTTGGTTCAGGTATATAATAGTACTCTCTCTCCTCAGTTACGCCAACATTCTAGCAATAGGCTACATAACAGCAGAAGAA